>PVKP010015975.1:0-49224 GCA_004027715.1 Plecturocebus donacophilus | reverse complement strand
TTAATCAGGCCAACGCCAGGTGCAGACACCAGCCTCATTTCAATGGAATTCAAGAACTCGCCGCTCAGGGTCACACGGACCCTGAGAAGAAACCCCCTTGTCTCTAGCTGCTGGCCTTGGCTTCTGTACAATCTGCTTGCTTACTGATATTGGGAGTTTTCACTGTCTCTAACTGCTGACCTTGGCTTCTGTACAAACTACCTGCTTGCAAAGATCCCCAGTCTCCCCCTTCCTGGAAAATCCCCAGCCCCCAAAAAGTGTTGTTTAGCATAAAAGACCAGTTCTCCCTCAACACGGGGCCACAGGTTGGAGAAACATGAGTCTTCCGTGGTCGCCGGCAATAAAGACCCTGCAATTCGTCATACTTTTGTTTTGGTGCTGATCTTCTTATCTCGCTAAAAATACAACACTGTGTGATTTATGCTTTATAGAGGTACTGTTTTGATGTGTTTCCAGGATTTCTTTCAAGATTTGGAGATCCTGTTAGCAGTTCTTGTAGTGGTGTCTTGGTAGTGGCGATTTCTTTCAGAATTTGTTTGTCTGAAAAAGACTGTGTCTTTCCTTCACATGTGTTGCTTTGTTTCACTGGATACAAAATTCTTGGCTCATAATTGTTTTGTTTAAGGAGGCTGAAGATAGGGCCCTAATTCCTTCTAGCTTGTAGGGTTTTTACTGAAAAACCTGCTGTTAACCTGATAGGTTTTCCTTTATAGGTTAACTAGTGCTTTTGTCTTATAGCTCTTAAGATTCTTTCCTTTGTCTTAACTTTAGATAACCTGATGACAGTGTGCCTGACAGTGTGTGATAATCTTTTTGCAATTATTTTTCCAGGTTTTCTTTGTGCAATTTTTTTTGCAATTATTTTTCCAGGTTTTCAGTATGTTGATGAGGTATTTGTGCTCCCACGTTCATTTCAACATTTTTTATTTTTACGATAGCAAACATAAGGAATCAATCTAATTGCACATCAATGAATGAACATATAAAGAAATACGGTTTTATACACAATGGAATACTAATCTGTCTTTAAAAAGGAGGAAATACTGTAATTTGTGATGATATGTATGAACCTAGAAGACATTATGATAAGTGAAATATTCCAGACACAGAAACACAAGTACTGCATGATCTCAAACATAAATAGAATCTAAAACAATTGAACTCATAGAAGCAGAGTAGAATGTCAGTTATCAGAGCCTGGGAGGGAGGGTAATTAGGGAGCTATAGGTCAAAGAATATATAATTTCAGTTAGACAATAATTTCAAGAGACCTATTTTACATCATAGTAACTATAGTTAATAACAATAAATTGTATAATTGAACATTGCTAAGATGTTATAAGAGAGTATATTATAGGCATTCTCATCCCAGAAAATGGTGACTATGTTGGGGAATACATATGATATTAATTATCGTGATTTAGCCATTTCATCATGTTTACACATATCAAAACATATTATACACCTAAATGTATAAAACTTTTGTCAAATAGAAGGAAAAAAGGAGGGGGAGAAGAAAAATAAAAGTAATTAGAGATAGAATAAAGAATCCAATATTAAAGCCTTGCATATAGGGTCAACCAAGACTATTGAATGAGGAAAGTACGATTTCTTCAACAAATAGTCATGTGTAAACTAGATAGCCACATGTGAAAGAATAAAGTTGGACCTATAACTTATGCCATATGCAAATATTAACTCAAATTGGATCAAAGACCTACACATAAGAGATAAAACTATAAAATTCTTAGAATAAAGCACAGAAGGAAAGCTTTATACTTTGGATTTGGCAATGATATTTTTGATATAATACTAAAAGCACAGGCAACAACAACAAAACAAACAAACAAACAAGATAGACTACATTAAAGGACACTCAATAGGTAAAAAGGAAACCAAAAAATGGGAGAAAATATTTGCAAATAGTGTGTCTGATGGGGGTTAATATCCAAAATACATAAAGAACTCTTACAACTCCACAGCAAAACAAAACCCAAATGACTCAATTAAAAAATGGACAAAGACTTGAATAAACATTCCTCTAAAGAAGATAAACGTGTAGCCAACATGAATACAAAAATATGCTCAAAATCTCTAATCATTTGGGAAATGCAAATAAAAACCACAATGAGTGTCATCTCATACCAATTACAATGTCTAATGTTAAAAAAAAAATAACAAGTGTTTTAAGAGAATGTAGAGAAATTAGAACTCTTGTACATAAATAGTTTGGTGTCTTTTCAAGAAGTTAAAGATAATATTACCATATTATCTAGCAATGTCATTTCTGGGTATATTTGCAAATAACTCAAAGCAGGGCATTGAAGAGATATCTGCACACTTATGTCCATGCAGCATTATTCAAAATAGACAAAAGTAAAAGCAATCCAAGTGAACAATGGACAAATGGATAAATAAAATATATACAGGCAATATAATATCATTCAGCCTATATAGAATGAAAATTCTGATACACACTACAGCATGGATGAACCTTGAAGGTTTTATGCTAAGTAAAATAAATCAGTAACAAAAAGACCAGTAGTATATTTATTTAACTTATATGAGATACCTAGAGCATCATGCTCATAGAAATAGTAGAATGGTGGTTTCCAGGGGCTGGAGATAGGAGAAAATGGGGAGTTTTTATTAAATTATTATAAAGTTTCAATTTTGCAAGATGAAAAACTTCCAGAGATTGGCTGCACAGTGATATGAATGTAGTTAATAAGAATGAATTTGTACACTTAACCATTAAAAATGATTCAAATGATAAATTTTATTTTATATACATTTTTATACCATGACTGATTTAAATGACAAGCATATTAATATGGTATTATCAGTCAAACATGGTGTTTAAAAATAAAACTATCAGGCTTGTCAAAGACAAGATGGTTGTAGATGTGTGGCATTATTTCTGAGGCTTCTGTTCTGTTCCATTGGTCTATCTATCTGTTTTCATATCAGTGCCATGCAGTCTTGGTTAGTGTAGCCTTGTAGTGTAGTTTGAAGTCAGGTAGCGTGATGGCTCTAGCTTTGTTGTTTTTGATTAGGATTTTCTTGGCTATACGGGCTCTTTTTTGTTCCATATAAAATTTAAAGTAGTTTTTTCTAATTCTGTGAAGAAAGTCAATGGTAGCTTGATGGGGATAGCATTGAATTTATAAATCATCACTTTGGGCTGTATGGCCATTTTTACAATATTGATTCTTCCTACCCATGAGCATTGAATGTTTTTCCATTTGTTTGTATCTTCTCTTACTTCCTTGAGCAGTGGTTTGTAGTTCTCCTTGAAGAGGTCCTTCACATCCCTTGTAAGATATATTCCTAGGTATTTTATTCTTTTTGTAGTGATTGTGAATGGGAGTTCATTCATGATTTGGCTCTCTGTTTGTCTACTATTGGTGTATAGAAATGTTTGTAATTTTTGCACACTGATTTTATATCGTGAGACTTTGCTGAAGTTGCTTATCAGCTTAAGGAGGTTTATGGCTGAGACAAGAGTGTTTGGGGAAAGGATTTCCTATTTAATAAATGGTGTTGGGAAAACAAGCTAGTTATATGCAAAAAACTGAAATTAGACCCCTTCCTTACACCTTATACAAAAATTAACTCAAGATGGTTTATAGACTTAAATGTAAGACCTAAAACCATAAAGACCCTAGAAGAAAACCTAGGAAATACCATTCAGGATATAGGCATGGGCAAAGATGTCATGACTAAAACATCAAAAGCAATAGCAACAAAAGCCAAAATTGACAAATGAGATCTAATTAAACTAAAAAGTTTCTGTGAAACAAATGAAACTATCATCAGAGTCAACAGGCAACCTACATAATGGAAGAAAATTTTTGCAATCTATTCTATAAAGAGCTAATATCCAGAATCTACAAAGAACTTAAACAAATTTACAAGAATAAAACAAACAACCCCATCAAAATGTAGGCAAAGTGTATGAACAGACACTTCTCAAAAGAATATATTTATGCAGCCAACAAACATATCATCGCTGGTCATTAAAGAAATGCAAATCAAAACCACAATGAGATGCCATCTCACAACAGTTAGAATGGTGATCATTAAAACATCAGGAAACAACATATGCTGGAGAGAATGTGGAGAAATAGAAATGCTTTTACACTATTGGTGGGAGTGTAAATTAGTTCAAGCATTGTAGAAGACGGTGTGGGATTCCTCAAGGATCTAGAACCAGAAATACCATTTTGGCAGCACTGCTCACAGTATCACAGACTTGGAATCGGCCCAAATGCCCATCAATGACAGAGTGCATAAAGAAAATGTGGCTCATATACACCATCGAATACTATGCAGTCATAAAAAAGGATGAGTTCATGTCCTTGCAGGGACATGGATGAAGCTGAAAATCATCATTCTCAGCAAATTAACACAGAAACAGAAAATCAAACACCACATGTTCTCCCTCATAAGTGGGAGTTGAACAATCAGAACACATGGACACAGGGAAGAGAACGTAACACATGGGGCCCTGTTGTGGGGTAGGGGGATAAGGGAGGGATGGCAATAGAAGAAATACCTAATGTAGATAATGGGTGGAGGGGTGCAGCAAACCACCATGGCACCTGTATACCTATGTAACAAATCTGCATATTCTGCTCTTGTAACCCAGAACTTAAAGTAAAATAAATAAATAATTAAATAAATCTATTTGAATTCTGAATCTAAAGTAGGCCAGTTTAGTTGTAGGCTTACAATGTAGTCTTGTGAATTTTTGAATTCTGAATTCAAGTCTTTCTGAATTTTGTGAGACAAAATAACAGGTTACTAAAATTTGACACAGAAGTTTTTACAATCTTTCTAAGAGTTATTTCCAACAAAATAAAGGCAAATTTTGACTCATAAGGAGTTCTAAATTCTGAGTAGATGATTTCTTCTCATTTTATTATTATTCAAATACCCCATTATTTTCTTTGGGGAATAGAATCTATCAAAAAAAGAGAGCGGCTGAGTGCAGTGGCTCATGCCTGCAATCCCAGCCCTTTGGGAAGCTGAGGTGGGTAGCTCACGGGGTCATGAGTTTGAGACCAGCCTGACCAACATGGTGAAACCTATCTCTACTAAAAACTACACACGCAAAAAAAATAGCTGGGCATGGTGATGCACACCTGTAATCCCAGCTACTCAGGAGGCTGAGCCAGTAGAATCACTTGAACCCAGTAGGCAGACTTCTCAGTGAGCCAAGATTGTACCACTGCACTCCAGCCTGGGGGCCACTGCACTCTGGCCTGGGCAACAGAATGAGACTCCATCTCAAAAAAAAAAAAAAAAAAAAGAAAGAAAAAGAAAAGCAAGCCACAGAAACATTAGTCTCGTCAATTTTATGTGGTCTTTACTGAGAAAAAAAACGATGCACTTACTATCTGGCCAGGTAAAAAATTTGGAGAAAAATAACTAGAGTTCAAAGGTAATAACCTATTGTCATTTAATTAATTATGGAAATATTCTGTAGAATGGCATTTCACATTAATATTAAAATGATATATACAATCAGCACCTTTTTTTTCTTTTTCTTATTTATTTTTTTTGTTTCTTGAGACAGGGTCTCATATGTCACCCAGGCTACATTTTGGTGGTGCAATCATGGCTCACTGTAGCCTGGACCTCCCAGGTTCAAGCAATTCTCCTGCCTCAGCCTTTTCAGTAGCTGAGATGACACGGATGTTCCACCATGCCCAGCTATTTTTTTTTTTTTTTTTTTTTTTTTTTGTAGAGATGGATTCCAGTACGTTTACCAGGCTTGTCTTGAACTTCTGTGCTCAAACAATCCTCCTGATGTGGCCTCCAAAAACATTGTGATTATAGGTGTGAGCCATCATTCCTGGCCCTCCTAATACTGGAGTTATTAAGACATAATCTTTAGGCAGCTAGAAAGGGTAAAGGTTCTCCATGGAATTTTCCTTTAATAAAAGGCAACCCTGAACCATTTTCTTTTTAACGAAAAGCATCTTGAAAAACTAGATAAGCCAGCATTGATATGCAAATGCCAGTGGCTAGAAACCAGGTTCACCCAACATGGAGGTTTCCACTCTCTTCTCCTTGTCATCATTTGTGCCAAGTGTCATGGCCACCTCCAGATAACACCACATGTGCAGGACATCATAGCGACCTGTATTTGCATATTAAAAGGCTAGGGTAAAAAAGCCAGTTTTTTCGAGGTATGTGAATGACATACTTGGTCAAACCTAATACCTATGCCTTATGCAAATCAGACTCTGCCTCTTCGAGCCTCTCAATATAACCCAGTGCTTTCCACAGCACAAGGGATATTTCTTCAGTCGAAGGCCACCTCCCTCTGTATGGGGGAGCTTGTTTTTCTATTTTCTTGCCTATTAACCTTTCTGCTCCTTAAAACCACTCCACGTGTGTCTGTGTCGTTAATTTTTTAGGTGCAAGACAAAGGACCCTGGTGTTTCTCCAGTCATCAGAGCTGTACCACCCCTTTTACTTAATACTTTGTAGGTATAATGGATCAGGCCATTATACTCCTGGTCTAATGTGGCCCTCCTCCTTCTTTTAATACAAAAAGATGTGATGGCTAAGACCATCAGATTCCTGATCTAAAGTCTCTAGAAAAACGAAAGCTTCTGCATATATATATATATATATATATATATATATATATAAACAAAGTAAAGGAACTGAGACTGTGTTTTAAGGTGTTTCATTTTGTGTTAATGATTTTTTTGGTTTTGGCATCTGGACCCATAGAGATGCTAAGCATCAGTTTGCTCTTGAAAACAAAGCCCTGCTAAGAAAAAGATTGTGAAGTGTGAAACTCAGTGATCTCTCTCAAGCAGAAGTTCAGTAATGTGTGCTTTCCATCTCCGGTCTTGCTGTCATTAAGAAGACTAAAAACATGCAGTTATGCCAAATTATTCTTCCATTGGTTAGCTTGCTATTCACTACAGGTTCTAAACTTTTCAAAGATAATATTTATTTTACTTCTTTGGAATTCAGAAATGCTTTCAAAAAATATCCTTAGATATCGTTACATAAATTCTGTTCATTTAAAAAAAGAAACATATTTGTTTTGTGCTTTCTTGGTAGTTCATAAATAAGAAATGACAAATGTAAGTGAAATACAAATTTGTTTAATAAATTATAAAGAACACATGGTCATTCTGAAATAAATGCAAAGTGATACCTATCATTTAACTGGTAAGCTTGCAATACTAAAACTACAGATACTGTTTTTACTAGTGTTCTTACCATGACAACAATGACTACATATTTTTATCACATACTATATGGGTCATGTTTTAGGGCATGTTTACAGTTCCTGGCAGCTACATCAATAGTTAAACATTTTGTTAATAATGTAATCCTCACAAGAACTATGCCAAATTAGTTGATGAAGTCTCATTGCCATTTCGTTTTTATAATGGAAAGATTCAAGGTGGTTTATGAAAAAATTACAAGTCAATTTTCAAAAATCTCTTGGCACATTTGTAAATTTACATGTGCATATATCAGTGTTGCAGGTAAGATGGAAGCAGTGGTTTTAATTTTTTGTTTGTTTTAGTAAATCTACTGATACTTATCAGTACTTAATTGTATTTATATAATAAAAATGTTAACTGCAAGTTACTTTCCCCCAAAATAATTTGACTAAGACAATTAAATTCACTAACTTTCTACAGCTTTTAGTGGTGATAAATGAACATTGATCTTGCCATCAGTGGTTTTACTTTTCTTTCTTTTATTTTTAACTTAATCTGTTTTTGTCATATGCATGTCAGTCTATTAATGTGGTTGAGAAATACACTATGTTCAATTAATTTATCTACTTATTGGATTAGCTCAATCAGTGATATTAACAGAATCAAAATCATAGGCTTAGTCCCATGGGGGTCTTTTAGTTTCACTCTCATCCGTTCTTGAAAATTATATCCTGATTTTCCAGTAAAACAAGATCGTATAAGAGAAGGCTCCCCACCAGAATGACACCACTTTAACAACTATCTACACACAAAATAATCATCTGCACAATAACCAAAAATCAGGTGAGAACTCACAGAAAATGATTTTAACTTCATATAACTGAAAGTCACTGAAGAGGAAGGAAAACAGTCTTGAATCACAGCCTCTCCCCATCCTCCCTCACCCCTCATCACCTGCAGGGAAGAGAGAGATCACACTATTTGTGAGGCATTGAACCCACTGCTGCCCTATTGTAAAAGGAAACAAAACTGGACCAAACTTAGCTGATGTCTACACATGGAGGGAATACTGAATCCAGCCCCAGCAAGAGAGGAATTGCAGATCCCAGTGTTCTGAACTTGAGTTCCCATTAGCCTAGCCACAATTGGCTAAAGTCCTCTGTGGCTTTTTTTCCCTTCCTATTTTATTTTTATTTTCTGTTTTTGCTTATCCTTTTTATTTATTTATTTTATTATACTTTAAGTTCTGGGGTACATGTGCAGAGGATGCAGGTTTGTTGCATAGGTATTTGTGCCATAGTGGTTTGCTGCATCCATCACCCCATCATCCACATTAGGTATTTCTCCTAATGCTATCTCTCCATATTTAAGTTAAGCACATATTTAAGTGCTGAAAGAAAATAAAAAAGCAAAAGCTTCTACCATAGGATAGTATATCTGGCAAAAATCTTCAAATATAGAGAAGAAATGAAGACTTTCCTATACAACCAACAACAGAGAGATTTCATCAACATCAGACATGTTCTACAATAAATGCTGAAGGGAATACTTTGATAACAGAGCAAAAGATGTAAATGAGCAATAAGAAATTATCTGAATGTACAAAACTCACTGGTAATAGTAAGCACACAGAAAAACAGAATATTGTAACATTGTAACTGTGTTGTGTAAACTATTCCTATCTTAAGTAAAAAGACTAAATAATAAACCATCTAAAAATCATAACTACAACAACTTTTCAATACATAGACAGTGCAATAAGATATATAGAGAAAGGACAAAATTTTTAAAAGTGGGGAGAAGAAGTTAAGGCTTACAGTTTTCTTTAACTTTCTTTTGCTTGTTTGCTTATGCAAAAAGTATAAAGTTTTCATCAGCTTAAATTAATAGATTATAAGATAGTATTTGCAAGCCTCATGGTAACCTAAAGCCAAAAAGCATACAATAGATACATAAGAAGTAAGAGACAATATCACCAGGGAATATTACTGTTTTTAAAAAGAAGACAGGAAGAAAAGAAAGGAGAAAACAATAAAATAAACAGAAAACAGATAAAATGGCACAAGTAAGTTTTTACTTATAGAAAATAACACTGGATTTAAATGGACTAAACTTTCCAATCAAAAGTCATAGAGTGGCTGAACAGATTTAGAAAATGAGACTCAATGAACTCTTGCCTAAAAGAAACATTTTTCATCTATAATGACACATATTAGAGTGAAAATAAGTGGATGAAAAAAAAGTTCATGCCATTGGAAACTAAGAGAAACAGAAGTAGCTGCACTCATGTCAGACAAAATAGATTTCAAGAAGAAAACCATGAGAAGAAACAATACTACTATATATTGATAAAATGATCAATTAAGCAAGAAAAAACAATTTTAAATATACATATACATCCAACACTGGAGCACCCAGATTTATAGAAAATATTGCTAAGCTAAAGAGAGAGAGATACCCCAATACAATGATAGCTGGAGACTTTAACACCCCACTTTCAACATTAGATAGGTCTTCCAGACAGAACATCAACAGAAATATCGAATTTAGTATGAACCAAATGGATCTAACAGATATTTACAGAACATTTTATCCAACAGCTACAGAATACACGTTCTTTTTCTCAGTATATGGACCATTCTCAAAAATAGATCATATGTTATATTATAAAACTATTCTTAAAACATTTAAAAAAGACCATATCAAGCATCTTTATGACTATAATGTAATAAATTTAAAAATTAATAACAACATAAATTTTCGAAACCAAACACATGGGAATTAAACAATATCCTCTTGAATGACTAGTGGATCAGTAAAGAAATTAGAGGAAAACTGAAAAATTTCTTGAAACAAATGATAATGGAAACCCAACATGCCAAAACCTATGGGTTAGAGCTAAAGCAATACTAAGAGGGAAATGTACAGCTGTAAGTGCCTACATTAAAAAAAGAAGAAAAACTTCAAATAACCAAATCATGCATCTCTATGAATTAGAGAAGCAAGAGCAAAGAAAATATTAAATTAGTAAAAGAAAACAAAATATAAAGATCAGAGCAGTAATAAAATTGAAATAAAAACTACAAAAAATAAAACAAAAAAATTGGTTTTTTTGGAAAGTTAAACAATATTGACAACTTTTTAGCCATATTAAGAAAAAAAGAGAAAATCCAAATAAATAAATTAGAGATGAAAAACAAGACATTACAGCTTATACTGCAGAAATTGAAAGGATCATTAGTGGCTACTATGAGTTACTATATGTCAATAAATCTGAATATTTAAAAGAAATGGACAAATTCCTGAAAAAACACAACCTATCAAGATTAATCCATGAAGAAATTTACAACGTGAAAAGAGAAATAACCGGTAATGGGATTGATGCCATAGTAAAATGTCTTTCAGTAGCAGAAAGCTTGGGATTTGGTGGCTTCACTGTTAATTTAACCAAACTTTGGAAGAACTACCAATCTTACATAAACTATTCTGAAAAATAGGGGAGGAGAGAATACTGCTAAATTTATCCTACAATGCCAGTAGTATCCTGATACCAAAACCAGACCAAGACACATGAAAGAAAAAGAAAACTGTAGGCTAATATCTCTGATAAATATTTTTGCTAAAAGCCTCCGCGAAACACTAGCAAAACTAATTCAACAATTTATAAAAAAGATCATTGAAGATGACCCAGTAAGGTTTATCACTGGGATGCAAGGACGGTTTAACATACCCAAATCAGTCAATGTAATACACCATATGAGTACAATGATGGGAGATGATTGAATCATGAGGCCGGGTTTTTCTCATGCTGTTCTTGGGATAGTGAGAGAGTCTCACAAGATCTGATGGTTTTAAAAATGGGAATTTCTCTGCAGAAGCTCTTTTTTTTTTTTGTTTGCCGCCATCCATGTAAGATGGGACTTGCTCCTCCTTGCCTTCTGTCATGATTGTGAGGCCTCCCCTGCCATGTGGCACTATAAGCCCAATTAAACCTCTTTTTTTTTTGTAAATTGCCCAGTCTCAGTCTCAAGTATGTCTTTATCAGTGGTGTGAAAACTGACCATAAAAAACAAAAACAGGCTGCTCTGGCAGCTAAAAAGGCAGCTAAAAAGGCTTCAAAAAGACAGGTAAAAATCTTAGTGACCACACTCTAAAAAGTTAAACACGAGAATTCCAAGTTGTCTACAACCCGGGACAGCAACCGCAAGTCTGGTCTAGGAGGCTGTAAACTAACCCTGAGCCAAAACTTGACCCTCATGGCTCCTCATGCCATTGAGACATTGCTGCACAGCGACTAAAAAATGGATGCCAAGTGCTCACGTATTACAGTACCAAAGTCTGCTGTTGGATCAACCTCACCTAACTTTCTCCCCCACAGGGTGTTTAAATCCAGCCACTCTTCAACCTGCTTCAGACCTGACCACACCAGTCCATGATTGCCAGGAACTGTTGAAAACTACAGAGACTGGCTGCCTGAACGTCCAGGATGGCCCCCCGAAGGAGGCAGACGCTACCGTGCTCACAGCTGACAGCAGCTTTCTTGAACAGGGAGTGCAAACGGCAGGTGTGGCCGTCACTATGGAAACGGACACTGTGTGGGCCCAGGCCCTGCCGGCAGGAACCTCGGCACAAAAAGCGGAGTTGGTGGCCCTCACTCAGGCCCTCCTGTGGGGTAAAAATAAACACATCAACATTTACGGGGACAGCAGGTATGCCTTTGCCACCGTGCATGTTCCTGAAGCTATTTACCAAGAGCGCAGCTACTCACCTCAGCTACAAACACTATCAAAAACGAAGAAAAAATCCTGGCCTCGCTCGAGGCCATTTGGCTCCCCCTACAGGTGGCCATAATCCACTGCAGGGGACATCAAAAGGAAAACACAGGAGTTGCCCAAGGAAACGGACTGAGGCATTTGCCACCAGAGACGAAACTGCCTCTACGGTAAATGCTTACTCAGTGAAACCATCCCTCAACATGGGCTTCTGTTTGCTATAGAATCTGATAATGGGCCAGCCTTCACCTCGTCCATAGCTCAATATCTCAGAGTTCTGGGCAGGAAGAATGCATAAATCGGACCTTAAAAACTACTCTTACAAAATTAATCTTAAGAGACCGGTGAAGGTTGAACAAATTTCCTCCCTTTAGCCATCCTTAATGTTTAATGCACCCCTTACCAGCATGGTTTTTCTCCTTTTGAAATTATGTTTTAAAGGTCACCCCCATGCTACCCAGGTTAGGGACACCCAGCTTCAACTGGCTCAGGATTCCTGGCTGTGCCTAAAGGCAAAACCCCCATACTATATTGGAGTAGGAGTTGTGGCCCCTCTCAGCTCCTGTCCTCTAACCTGCCAGACCCTTCCCTGTTCCCTTACGCTAGGGGACGTTCCTGAAAATGCCCCCTGCCTAATCAGCAATGTGTATAAACTGTCTAATTCTCCTTTTCAGACTACCTGTAACCAGTCTCTACTTACTACCTTAAATGCTTCAGTCTCCTACCAGGCACTCAACAATTCTTGGCTGGCCTGCATCTCAGGCGTCACCTGCTGCATCAATGGGACTGAACCTGGACCTGTCCTGTGTGTTGGTCCACGTGCTTCCCCAGGTCTACATGTACAGTGAACTGGAAGGACAACATCTCATCACTTCTCTGGGACTACACTCCAGGTTTCATTGGTGTTTCCCCCTCATTGTGCCCATCCTAGCCGGTCTTAGCGTAGCTGGACCAGCAGCCATTGGCACTGCAGCCCTGGTCTGGGGAGAAACTGGACTAACGTTCATAACTAAACAGGGAGACTCCGATTTAAGAAACATCCAGTCTGCCATAAAAATGTTACATGCACAAGTGGAATCCTTAGGTGAGGTAGTGTTCCAAAATTGCCGAGGCTTAGATATAGTATTCCTTTCCCAAGGAGGGTTATTTGCAGCACTGGGCGAAAGCTGTTGTTTTTATGCTAACAACTCCAGAGTCATAAAAGACATATCCAAAGGGTCCAGGACAATTTAGATAGACACCAGCGAGAATGAGAAAAAAACACCTCATGGTTCCAAAGCATGTTTACTTGGAGCCCATGGTTAGTTACCTTAATTACTGGGCTAGTCGGGACCTCTTCTCCTTCTGTTAGGCTTAATCTTTGAACCCTGCCTATTAAACTGGCTCCTTACTTTCATAAGGCAGCTCATAAATTCATTAAAATTCATGTATCTCAAGAGCCACGATAACCCCCTTGTTGTAACTGAGGAGTCAATGCTTCGACTCCCCAAAAACACCAGTGGGGAATGTAATAACCTACCCTGGGCTGGCATCACTGACTCCATCTTAGCTGTAAACTCCAACCTAGCTTCCCCTTCCCTACCACAGCCCCTTTGGGTGCATAACTGGGCCACACTGACACTGCTTATGTCACGCTGACTCTGTGATTATCCTACCATATAACCAATGTAACTGCATCCTGCTTGGCAAGCACACCCGCTATTGTGTATAACTCTCTTTGAACCCCCCTTGGTGATTGTTTGGAAACACCCTTAGCAACCAACAATACTGGGAACCTCCTCCCCGCTGTTTACTAGCTAACTTGCCTGTTCTGCTTCTGTAAAATTCTGCTTCAGCTAGGCTCCCCCTCCCCTACCTAAATCAAGGTATAAAGGGAATTTAAGCCCCTTCCTTGGGGCCGAAAGAAATTTAAGTGTTAGCTGTCTCTCAGTCTCTGGCTAATAAATAGGACTCTTAATTTGAAACTCAGTGCATGGCACATTCCTTCTAACTCAGTCAGTTATTACACTTAGTTGGTACAAAATATAGAAAAAAATTAAGATCTAATATTTGATAGCACAATTGGGTGACTATAGTCAATAACAATTTAATTTTACATTTAAAAATAACTAAAACGGTATAATTGGATTGTTTGCCACACAAGGGATAAATGGTTGAAGGGATGGATAGCCCATTTTACATGATGTGATTTTTATGCATTGCATGCCTGTACCAAGTCATCCCATGTGCCCCATAAATACATACACCTACTCTGTACCTACAAAAATTAAAATAAAAATATTTGAAAAATAAAATAACTGTATCCTGAAATATGGTTAGCTGTCTTATGCCATAGTGACTCCAAAAACGTAAAAAGGTAAAATGTGCTTATATTTAATGGTTAAGTTTTCAATCATGTAACTAAAAATATTGTAAGCCATTGGTTAAAAGGCAAATTGGGTAGGAAGTTTTAAATAAATCGGGGTAAAACTAACGGTATTGCAGATGCCTCTTTAGAGTCCCTTTGTATATAAAGGAGACAGTGACATCTACATTTTTAGGAACATGGGTGAAAGGAAACAAATTATCTTACCTATAACATTTGTATTTCAACAGTAAATGTGCTGACAATATATATTATTTTGCCTGGTTTAAGAGTTATATTTTTATCAATAGTCTTTGCTTTGGATATGTCTACTATTCAAAGTGTGAGTAATATAGCTAATGAGATATGATTTGCCTAAAATATCAACATAGGTATTTTGTGACCCTGGCTTCATTATTATAAAGGATTTGGGAACAGATTTAAAATCCTTCTCTGTTCATTGTAACATTAGACACTTACTCAAAGATGCAGAGAGTCTGCCATTTCCTTTATGTTGGAGAGAAGTCTGAGACATAGGATGGATTTGTGTTCTCTTGGTATTGTGATGATTTTTCTACAGTTCTAGAGAATCATTTTTTTTTCTCCTTGATTGTGTTTATACTTATATTTTTTCTTCCCAAAGTGAGAAAACATAACAAAGTGCATGGGTTGTTGGATAGGTTAGCTTGTTCGAGCAGATGGTTTTTTTCTTTAGATTGCTTTTATCTTTCTTGCTTGCTATGTGGTCACTTAAACGGCTATAGACCTGTTGCTTTATATTAGAAGTCCTAAATGCATGGCTTAATTTGAAAACAAATGATTTGTTATATTCAGTGTTCTTTTTCTTTTCAAACCACTCAACAAATAATAGACGGGAAAAAAGCAAATTGTGACACATTATCTTGTCCTCCTCAAACTCTGTATGAGGAGACTCAGAAGGCAACACCTTCTTGTCAGCTGATTTTTAAATTTCTCCCTTTTCACATATTATCTGAAAGGGATTCTCTCCTGGTTATTATTTTGAGATTAAAAAGGATCCTGACAGTGACAAAAATATAGAATAAGATGTTCTAATGCTTTGCAGAAGCTCTTCCATTTCTAACATTCGAAATAAAATTTTTATAAGTTTTATGTATAGAATGACAAGATTTTCACATGAACTTCTGGGCTGTAAATAATTTACAATCTTTGGAGAAATTGATGGAGATGTAATGGGTGGCAGATCAAGGGTGTATACTTTGTTTCTTATATATCCTTAAAAAGGGAAGGGATTATAATCTCATTTAGGCAGTCAGGACCTTCTCTTATTATATGCAAGCAAACAATAGCTTATTATCCACATAACATTGTCTTGTCAAAGAAAGAATCGATAAGTGTCCACCATTTGGTAGATGATGGTTTTCTAATATGCAGCTTTCCCTAGTTACCAAGAAACATAAGCAAAGCAATTAGCAATTCCCTAAGAATAGTGTATTTTGGTTCTTACAAAAAGCACTGACATTAAAAAGCCCAGATACTATTTTTTTCTTTTTTTTTGGGGGGGGCGGGGATAGTTACCACCTGGCTATTTAAATAGCGTTTTTCAATATGCTGAATTTTATTTCATGATAAATGTGATTGTTCTCTCTGGACCTCAAATCACATTCTAATCATATTCTCATTATCTCTACTATGTACCATTCTAGAGGAAGGAAAGAGGTTCAGGTCTGTAAAGTACAACTGAATAGAGAGAAAAAAATTATTCTTCTTATTGAAGCACAGGGTTGGTGTGGGCTTTTCTTTGAATTTGTAATTTGATTTTCAACTTAAATTTATTTTCTCATTCTTAATTTTCCTGACTCAATTTATGTACACACAGATTAAATTAGAGAACAGTAGGTTTTTTGGATA
This sequence comes from Plecturocebus donacophilus, assembly GCA_004027715.1. NCBI lineage: Eukaryota > Metazoa > Chordata > Mammalia > Primates > Pitheciidae > Plecturocebus > Plecturocebus donacophilus. The sequence goes on along the minus strand of PVKP010015975.1, from coordinate 33,016 downwards.
ACCAAATATAACTCAAAACTTTTTCTTCATTATTTTCTTTCAGTTATGCTCTCAGTATAAATAAATCTGATAATCTTGACTGTTTTAAACTTTTCTCCACTTTCAACTGGGTGATTCCAGAGCTCCTTTTGATGTGAAATGCAATCACTCCACATCAGAATGTTATATTACTTCTCTGAAGGCTAGCAGTGTGGAATAGGTAAATGAATATAAAATAGACCAAGAAGAAAAGTTGTAAAGAGTCAAATACCGTAATTTGTTGCCATCTCATTGAACTGCCAGTAATTTAATTAATTATCTATTCAATAAATATTTACCCAGTCTATTATATACTGAGCCCTCTGCTGGGTATTGGTGTATAACGGTAATACAGTTATAATAATCAGTGATATTAATTTGTAAGATGAACTAAATATAAAAGTTAGTAAGCCTAATTTTACATGTGGCTTATATTATATATATATATATTTAATTGTACTTTAGGTTCTGGGGTACATGTGCAGATCACGCAGGATTGTTGCATAGGTACATACATGGCAATGTGGTTTGCTGCCTCCATCCCCCCGTCACCTATATCTGGCATTTCTCCCCATGTTATCCCTCCCCCCCCGAAAAAACTAAGAGCTGAACACAATTTTCACACACAATAGGAAACTACCAAATATAAAGACACCCCGCCTAGTCCCAAAATAAGACTTTTTATTCTATTCACCATTAGCTGAGACTTTATAACACTTGTAAACCCTTTAATCTTCACAATTAAAACATAATCTAATAATGGAAAGCAAACGTGATAATCAAAATAATTATATGTTTGTAAAATAAAGCCCAAGAGATAATGTTGGCAACATTGAGCTTATTTTGAGAAAAAAATATGTAATTTGGGAAAATAATACAACAAGATAGAGACAATTACTCTCATTAGTCTATGAAGGCAGAGGAAGTATTTAAATATGTAAATTATAAACTTAGAGCAAATGTGGGACTTTAAAAAATCAAGGCAATGAAAATTTTTGCCCAGAGAATCTGTACATAACTGGAAATGGTCAAGTTATCTGTTCCTACATAAAATTCGGTCTAAAAATGATGACTAAAATTTTGGAATACTTCAAAGGTAAATTTGCTCGCTGAGGCTTGACCATTTTTTTCTGTATTTATTGAAATACTAATTTTAAACATCTGTTTAAATATCAGTCAAATGCTTTCAAAATAAGTATCATAATCATTAATAAAACAAAATTGGATGATATAAACTTTATGTCCTTTACTTCATGTCTGTATTCTGTTTTGATGAAACATTTTATATTTTGCCCAGTTCCACTTTGTCTTCACTAGGTAGACTACTGTCACTATCTTTACAGAATCATGACCATGATATGTATTCATACCCAAGCATTTCTAAAGCTATGTCCATCTTTAAAGAGTAAGTAGATAAAATATATTTTAAATTTGTAAATCATGAAAATGCAAAATTGTGTAAAGTGAAATATATAAATTAATTACCTTATATATTGATAATAACAAAGAAAGGATTCACCTTCTTTTTAATATTAGGAAAGACATGAAACCTCTGAACTAAAAAAAAGGTGCCAAAGCAATGTACTCATCTTGATTCCATCTTTATCTTTGCTAGTCTGTATTCCTGTCACTTTTTCTCCAATGATTTATATTTACATTCTTCCATTCCATTAGAAATATCCACATTTGATTTTGTACAGACTTTACTTTTTTTGCCTCTAAGGATGTTGGAGGATTTTCCTTTTAATGGAGTATGCCTTACTAATGTAAACATTTTCACTTTCATTTAAGTGTAATATTTCACTGTGCATAATATCAAAGGCGTCACAGACTTACCACATTTCTTTAAAAAGATACTCTCTGAGTTGCTTTTCTTTAAATAAACCTGAGTTGTACAATAGTATCCATTAAAGTCAATTTCTATGTAAGATATCACATCTGGCTGCTTTATGTGAACAGTTTGCAATATAAAATATGTATTTATATTACATGATTGCATATACTACTACTGTAATTCTACAACATAAATACTTGTACTGATGTTCAAAGCTGTATATTTTAAATTTTCATTTCATCTTTAGTTGATGTCTAAACCTTGGGTTTTAAAGTGAAAAGAAACATCTTTATTCTATAAAAGATTGAATGGCATAATTGAGATTTGGAATTTTAGTAAATGCTCACAGAGGTGCAAAGTAATAGAAATGATTTAAAAGTAAAGAGGTTATGTGAAGTTTAAGAATTTAGACACGATAGGCAGTATTGGTTTTACTGTATGTTTTTCCTTTCTATGTGTTTAGCACTATAATACTGATAATTGACAAATAAAATATTTTGTATCATAGGATGTTTCTGTTCAGGTATTTAATGTGTTTTTCAGATTGTAAGAAACTTCTCCTCCATTGGAATGAATTGCTTTCCCAACTCACACACCAATAGTTTCACTTTGAAGCGTTCTCACTTTTGAGGAAATATGTTGAATAAAATGATCTGGCTGATTAAGTAGAAAGAGGTTGATGAATAGCCAAGTGAAAATGGCACCTGTAGCCATGTAAATTTACATAGTATTTACAGGAAAATAATTGAAAGTAATTCCATAATCAAGAAATTGATCTTCACGCAGCACATTCTATGTCCCAAATAACCTAGTAAGCCATTCTGCTTGTCAAGACGATTTTCTGAATTCTTATGGATGACTTTCATATGTTATGGGGATATGTGGTAAGTGTCTTCTGTCCTCGACAAAACTATTAAGGCCCATAAGAAGGATATTAAGCTAATAATAAAATATTTTAAAAATTATTTTAAAGTGACCTCAGAGGAATATGTCTGAGATTTTTTTTTTAATTTCAGCATTTATTTTAGGTTCAGAAGGCAAATGTGTAAGATTGTTACAAGGGTGTATTTGACCCAGGTAGTGAGTATAGTACCCAATAGGTAGTTTTCAACATATGCTTTCCTCCCTTCTTCCCTCCTCTAGCAGTCTGCAGCATTCCCCCACCCCAAGTTTATGTATATATTTTCTCAGTGTTTAGCTCCTACTTAGAATAAAATATATGAAGTATTTGTTTTTCTGTTCTTGTGTTGATTCACCTAGGATAATGTCCTCAAGCTCCATCTATGTTGCTTCAAAGGACTTGATCACATTCATTTTTGGGGCTGTGTACTATTCCACAGTGTATATGTATCATATTTTATTTATCCAGTCCACCATTGATGGGCACCTAGGCTGATTTCATGTCTATGCTATTGTGAATAGCACTGAAATGAACATATGAGTGCATATTCTTGTTGGTATAATGATCTATATTTCTTTGGATATATACCCAGGGTATTACTTTATTCTCATATTACTATAAAAACTACCTGAGTTTGGGTAATTTATAAAAGAAAGAGGTTGAATTGAATTACACTTCCACAGGCTATACAGTAAGCATGACTGGAGAGGCCTCAAGAAGCTTACAATTATGGCAGAAGGTAAAGAGGAAACAGGCATGTCTTACATGGCCAGAGGAGGAGGAAAAGAGTGAATGGAAAGGTGTCACACACTTTTAAACAGCCAGGTCTTGTGAGAACCCACTCACTATCATGAGAACAGCAAGGGGGAAATCCACCCTCATGATTCAATCACCCTGCACCAGGCCCCTCCTCCAACATTTGGGTTCACAATTTGACATGAGATTTGGATGGGGACACAGTTCAAATTATATCACCCAGTAATAGAATCCCTGAGTTTAATGGTAGCACTGTTTTAAGATCTTTGAGAAATATCAAACTACTTTCCACAGTGGCTAAAGCAGTGTGTAAGCTTTCCTTTTCTCTGCAGCTTCATCAGCAACTGTTGTTTTTTGACTTTTTATTGATAGCCATACTGACTGGTGAGAAGTAGTATTTCACTGGTTTTGATTTGCATTTCTCTAATGATTAGTGAGTTTAAGCATTTTTCATACATTGGTTGGCCACATGTGTATCTTATTTTGAAAAGTATTCATGTCCTCTGCTCACTGTTTAATAGGGTGATTTGATTTTTGTTTACTGAATTCTTTAAGCTTCTTATAGATCCTATACACTTTTGTCAGGTGTGTAGTTTGTGAATATTTTCTCCTATTCTGTATGTTGTCTGTTTACTCTGTTAATTGTTTCTTTTGCTGTGCAGAAGCTCTTTTGTTTAATTAGGTCTGGCTTCATTTTTAATTGAAATTGAAATTGCTTTTGGGAACTTTGCCATAAATTCTTTGACAAAGCCTATATTGAGAAGGATATTTTCTAGTTTCTTTCTAGAATTTTTATAGTTTGATGTCTTACATTTAAATTTTTAATTCAATTTGAGATTGATTTTGTACGTGATGAAATGCAGGTATCTAGTTTCATTCTTCCACATACGGCCAGCCAGTTATCCCAGCAACATTTATTGATGACGGAGTTTTTCCCCTTTGCTTGTTTTTGTTTGCTTTGTGGAAGATCAGATGATTGTAGATGTGAAGCCTTATTACTGAGATTTCTTTTTCTGTTCCATTGATCTCTGTGTCTGCCTTCATATCAGTATCACCTTATAGCATAGTTCAAGTCAGGTTACATGATGCCTCTGGCTTTCTTCTTTTTGCTTATTATTTGGGCTCTTCTTTTGGTTCCATATGAATTTTCATTGTATTTTCTAATTATGTGAAATTGTCTTTGGTAGTTTGATAGGAATTGAATATAATCTGTAGATTATTTTGGAAAGCATGGCCATTTAAATAATATCAGTTCTTCCAATCCATGAGCAATTGAAGGTATTTCCATTTGTTTGTGTCATCTCTGATTTTGTTTGGTAGTGTTTTGTAGTTCTCCTTGTAGAAATTATTCATCTCCTTGGTTAGTTGTACTTTTACTTATTTCATTTGCTCTGTAGCTACTATAAATGGAATTTTGTTGTTAATATGACTTTCGGCCTGGATTATTGGTTTATGTAAATACTACTGATTTATTTTACAATGATATATATCCTGATGTCTTGCTAAAATCATTTATCAGCTCTAGTAGCCTTTTGGCAGAGTCTTTAGGGTTTTCTAAGTATAGAATTATATCCTCAGTGAAGAGAGACAATTTGACTTTCTTTCTAATTTGGATGCCTATTATTTATTTATCTTGCCTGATTGCCCTGGTTAGGACTTCCAATACTATGTTGAATGGGAGTGGCGAGAGTGAGAATCCTTGCCTTGTTTCAGTTTTCCGGGGGAATGTTTCCAGCTTTTGCCCATCTAGTGTGATGTTGGCTATGAATTTTCCGTAGATAGCACATATTATTTATTTATTTATTTATTTCCAGATGGAGTTTCACTCTTCTTGCCCAGGTTGGAGTGCAATGGTGTTATCTTGACTCACTGCAACCTCTGTCTCCCAGGTTCAAGCTACTGTCCTGCCTCAGCCTTCCAAGTAGCTGGGATGACAGGCATGTGCCACCAGGCTGAGCTAATTCCATATTTTTAGCAGAGATGGGGTTTCTCCATGTTGGTCAGGCTGGTCTTGAACTCGTGACCTCAGGTGATCTGCCCGCCTGGGCCTCCCAAAGTGCTGGGATTACAGTCATGAGCCCACTGTGCTCAACCAAATGGCTCTTGTTATTTTGAGGTATGTTCCTTTGTTTCGTAGTCTGTTGAAAGTTTTTATTATGAACAGATGTTGGATTTTTTCAAAAGCCTTTTCTACATCTACTGAGATGATCATGTGGCTTTTTATTTTAATTTTGTTTGTGTGGTGGATCACAGTTTTGACTTGCATATACTGAACCAACCTTGGATCTCAGGAATGATACCTACTTGATTGGCCTGGTGTGGTGCCTCACACCTGTAATTCCATCACTTTGGGAGGCCAAGGTGGGTGGATCATGAGGTCAGGAAATTGAGACCATCCTGGCTGAAACAGTGAAACCCTGTCTCTATTACAAATACAAAAAAAATATTCAGATGTGGTGGCATGCACCTGTAGTCCCAGCAACTCAGGAGGCTGAGGCAGGAGAATAGCTTAAACCCGTGAGGCGAAGGTTGCGGTGAGCCGAGATCGTGCCACTGCACTGCAGCCTGGGTGACAGAGCAAAACTCCATCTCAAAAAAAAAAAAAAAACCTATGTGATCATCGGGAATTAACTTTTTAATGTGGTTCTGGATTCAATTTACTAGTATTTTATTGTATATTTTTGCATCTATGTATACCAGAGATATTGCTCTGAAGTTTTCTTTATTCATTCTGTCTCTGCCAGATTTTGGTATTAAGTTGATGCTGGCTTCATAGTAATTTGGGAGGAGTTCCTTATCGTCCATTTCTTGGAATAGTTTTGGTAGGATTTTGACCAGTTTTTCTTTGTATGCATGTTAGAATTTTGAATGAATTCATAGCTCCAGGGCTCCTTTGGGTTGGTAGGTTTTTATTATTATTGGTTGAACTTCAGAGATCAATATTTGTCTATTCAGTGTTTCAGTCTCTTCCTGATTCAATCTGGAGAGACTGTGTGTTTCAGGAATTTATCCCTTTCCCATTGATTTTCTAATTACTATGCACAAGTTGGTTCATAGTTTTCTAGAACGATCTTTTGTATATCTGTGGGATTAGTTGTCCTGTCATCTTTGTCATTTCTGATTGTGCTTTTGTGTATTCTGTCTTTTCTTCTTCGTTAATATAGTTAGACATACATCATTGATCTTATTCATGTTTTAAAGAACCCACTCTTGGTTTTGTTGGTCTTTTGTAGGGATTTTTGCATCTCAATAGCATTCAGTTCTCTAATTTTAGTTCTTTCATTTCTTCTGCTAGCTTTGCGGTTGGTTTGTTGTTTTATTTCTAGTTTCTTCAGGTGCAAAGTTAGCTTTTTATTTTGAGATCTAACTTCTTGATGAAGGGGTTTATAGCTATAAACTTTCAAATCAACAATGCTTTTGCTGTATCCTCAAGATTTAGGTAAGTTATGTTCATTATTGTCAAATTTTTAAAAATTTCTACCTTAATGTGATGTTGACCAAGGAGTTACTCAGGAATGAGGTAATTTCCATGTGTATTCGTAGTTTTGATACATCTTCTTGAAATTGACCTCTATTTTAATTGCATTATGGTCTGAGAATATGCATGATATGATTTCAATTTTTTTGAATTTATTGAGTCTTGCTTTATGACTGAGAATGCGGCCAATTTTAGAAAAAGTTCCATACGCATTTAAGAGGAATGTATATTTTTTGGTTATTTGATAGAGTGTTCTGTAGATGTCTATTAGATCCAGTTGGTAGAGTGTTGAGCTTATATCTAGTTTTTTTTGCCTCAATGTTCTATCTAATGCTATCAGTGGGGTGTTGAAGTCTCCCACTGTTATTGTGATTCTTTAATTCCAAGAAGTTGTTTTTTAAATCTTGGTGCTCCAATGTTGGATGTTTATATATTCAGGGTAGTGAAAGCTTCTTGTTAGCTTGTACCCTTTATTATTATGTAATGCTCTGCTTTATCCGTATTGATATTTATTGGTTTAAAGTCTATTGTATCTGATATAATAATAACTTCTCTTCTTATTTTTTTTTCCATTTGCATGGTAGATCTTTTTCCATCCTTTTACTTTTAGCCTGTGGGTGTCATTACAAGTGAGATGGGTCTCTTGAAAATAACAGATGGTTGAGTCTTTCCTTTTTCTTTAGCTTGCCACTCTGTCTTTCAAGCAGGGCATTCAGCCCATTTACATTTAAGGTTATTATTGATATGTGTGATTTTAATCCTGTCACAGTGTTGTTAGCTGATTGTTATGTAAACTTGGTTGCACAGTTACTTTATAGTGCCTGTGAGCTATGTGCTTAAGTGTGTTTTTGTGGTAGCAGGTGTCATTATTTTTGTTCCCTGTTTAGCACTCCTAAGAACCTCTTCTAAAGCTGGTCTAGTTGAAACATATTCCCTCAGCTTTTGCTTGTGTGAGAAGAGTTTTATTTCTCCTTTACTTATGAAGATTAGTTTGGCAGGATATGAAACTCTTAGTTGGAATTTATTTTCTTTAAGGACACTGAAAATTGAACTTTAATCTCTTCTGTTTTGTAAGGTTTCTGCTGAAAGTTTTTCTCCTAGCCTGGTGACACTCCCTTTTTATGTGCCCTGCCCCTTTCTCTAGCTGCCTTTACGATTTTTGTTTGTTTGCTTGCATTCTGTTTCATGAATCTGATGATTATGTGTTTTGTGGATGGTCATCCTACATAGTATCTAGCCAGGGTTCTCTCTGTTAGTTGGATTTTTCATGGCAAACTCTATAACGATTAGCAAAATATTCATAAACTATGTCCTCAAACATATTTTCCAATTTGGTGATTTTCTTTCCTCCCTCAGGAATGCTGATGAGTCGTAGATTTGGTCTCTTTATGTAATCTCATACATCTCAGAGGTTTTGTTTATTATTATCTTTATTTCATTGCAACTATTATTTTAGATTCAACTGGTCCATGAGCAAGTTTGTTACATGGGGCATGTCATGGGGGTTTGGTGTACAGAAAATACTGTCACCCAGGTAATCAGCATAGTATCCCATAGGTAGTTTTTCAATACTCACATTTTTTCTACCATCAACCATCAAGTAGGCCCCAGTGTCTACTGCTCCCTTTGAGTCCATGTATATTCAGTGTTTAGCTCCCCCTTATAAGTGAGAATATACAGTATTTTGTTTTCTGTTTTTGTGTTAATTTATTTAGATGAATGGCTTCCAGCTCCATTGTTGCTGCAAATGACACAATTTCATTATTTTTTATGAATCTATAGCATTCCATTGCATACATGTGTGCCATAGCTAACCCAGAGTTAGAACCTAAGCAATGCCATCTTAAACCCTGGACCCTGCAAGCACCAAGAAAAACGGTTTTTCCAAAATTAAGTTGTAACTGCTGCCCCGTTTCCTTTGTGATAACTGCTTGCTGCTCCGTTTTCCTTGCAATAACTGCTGACCTTGGTTTCTGTGAAAAATAGCTAGCTTGTTCTGCATCACACTGATTGCAAAAAAAGAACCCTATACCCCACCAGGGTGTGGGTTTTCTGCTTATAACCCTTGCTCCCTCTGAGCTCGGGGACACGGGTTAGAAAGACACTAGTCCTCCGTGGTTGCCGGCAATAAATGACCCTCTGAATTGGCTTACTTTGGTCTCAGTGGTGATTCTGTACTTGCCTGATTACAACAGATGTACCACATTTTCTTTATTCAGTCCACTGTTAATAAGCATCTACGTTGAATCTGTGTCTTTGCTATTTTGAATAGTGCTGTGATTCACATATGTGTGCATGTGTCTTTATGGTAGAATGATGTATATTTCTTTGGGTATATAGCTAGTAGTGGAATTGCTGGGTCAAATGTTAGTTCAGTTTTAAGTTCTCTGAGAAATCTGTTTTTCACTGTGGCTAAACTTATTTCCATTCCCACCAGCAGTGTATAAATATTCCTTTTTCTCTGTAACCTTATCATCATCTGTTATTTTTTGACATTTTAATAATAGCTATATTGACTGGTGTGAGGCAATATATTTTTGTGGTTTCGTGATTAGTGATGTTGCATGTTATTTTACAGGTTTGTTGGCTACATGAATGTCTTCTTTTGAGAAGTGTCTGTTTGTGTTCTTGGCCCATTACTAATTTTTTTTTTTTGCCTGTTGATTTGCTTAAGTTACTTATAGATTCTGGATATTAGATGTTTTTCAGATACATAGCTTGTAAATATATTCTCAAATTCTGTAAGTTATCTTTTTAACCTATTTATAATTTCTTTTGCTTTGTAGAAACTCTTTAATTATGTTCTCTCAATTTTTGTTTTTGTTGAAATTGCTTTTGGAGTCTTTGTCGTGAGATCTTTGCCAGGCCTGATATCCAGAGTGGTCTTTCTTAGATTTTCCTCCAGGATTTTTATCGTTTTAGGTTTTTACATTTAAGTCTTTAATCCATCTTGATTTGATTTTATACAAGGTGAAATGTAAGGGTCCAGTTTCAATCTTCTGTATATGGCTAGCCATCACCATTTATTGAATAGGGATTCATTTCCCCATTGTGTGTTATTGCCAACTTTGTCGAAGATCAGATGGTTGTAGGTGTGTGACTTAATTTCTGGGTTCTCTAACCTGTTCCATAATTCTATGTGTCTGGCTTTTTTTTTTTTATCACTTGCAAGCTGTTTTAGTTACTGTATTCTTGTAGTATAGTTCGAAGTTGGGTAGTGTGATACCTCCAGCTTTGTTTCATTTGCTTAGGATTGCTTTGGCTATTTGGGCTCTTTTTGGGTTTTAAATAAATTTCAGAATTTTCTTTTCTAATTCTGTGAAGAATGTTATTGGTAGTTAGATAGGAGTAGCATTCAATCTGTAAACTACTTTTGGCTGTATGATCACTTTTACAACATTGATTTTTCCTGTCTATGAGCTTGCAATATTTTTCCAATTGTGTGTGTCATTTCTGATTTCTCTCAGCAGTGTTGCTTCATCATTTTTGTTTAAGAGATCTTTCACATCTCAAGTTAACTGTATTTCTAGGTATTTTATTCTTTTGGTGTATATTGTAAATAGGATTGCATTTTTGATTTGGCTCTGAGTTTGGACATCATTAGTGTATAGAAATGCTACTGACTTTTAAAAAAAAATATTGTGATGAGTGAAGTAATTATACTTTTGGAACACAAAAATTATATTAAATTATATTAAAAATTAATAAATTAATAATAAACTAATATACATTTATACCTACAAAATATAGGAAGTAGAAAAAAGCTTTAGTAAACAAGTCTTTTTAAAATTTATTTATTTTTATTATACTTTAAGGTTTGGGGTACATGTGCAGATTGTGCAGGTTTGTTATATAGGTATACATGTGTCATGGTGGTTTGCTGCATCCATCACCCCGTCATCTATATTAGGTATTTCTCCTAATGTTATCTCTCCCAATCCCCCCACCCCCTGCTATTCCTACCCTAACCCCCACTCCCACCGACAGGCCCTGGTGTGTGATGTTCCTCTCCCTGGGTCCATGTGTTCTCATTGTTCAACACCCACTTATGAGTGAGAATATGCAGTGTTTGGTTTTCTGTTCTTGTGTCAGTTTGCTGAGAATAATGGTTTCCAGCTTCATCCAGATCCCTGCAAAGGACATGAACTCATCCTTTTTTATGGCTGCATAGTATGTCATGGTGTATATGTACGACATTTTCTTTATCCAGTCTATCGTTGATGGGCATTTGGGTTGGTTCCAAATCTTCGCTATTGTAAACAGTGCTGCAATAAACATACATGTGCATATTTATAATGGAATGTTTTATAATCCTTTGAGCATATACCCAGTAATGGGATTGCTGGGTCAAAAGGAATCTCTATTTCTAGATCCTTGAGGAATCGCCACACTGTCTTCCACAATGGTTGAACAAATTTATACTCCTATGAACAGTATAAAAGCATTCCTATTTCTCCACATCCTCTCCAGCATCTGTTCTCTCCTGATTTTTTGGTAATCACCATTCTAACTGCAGTGAGACGGTATCTCAATGTGGTTTTGATTTGCAGAAATGCTACTGAATTTTTACATGTATTTTGTATCTTGAGACTTTGCTGAAGTTGTTTATAAGATCTAGGAGCATTTGGGCAATGACTATGGAGTTTTCTAGATATAGAATTATATCATATGCTATGAGAGACAGTACAGCTTTCTCTCTATTTGTATGCTTTTGCTTTCTTTCTTTTGCCTGATTGCTCTGGCTAGGACTATCAGTACTATGTTTAAGAGGAATGGTGAGAGTGGGCACTTTTGTCTTGTTTCACTTCTCCAATGGAATGCTTCCAGCTTTCATCAATTCAGAATGATGTTGGCTGTGGGATTTTCATAGATGGCTCCTATTATTTGGAGGTATATACCTTCAATCTCCAGGATTTTCCGTTTTTAACATGAACGGATGATGAAATTTATTGAAAGCCTTTTCTGTATGTATTGAGATTATCATGTTGCTTTTGTTTTTAGTTCCGTTCCTGTGACAAATCACATTTATTGATTTGGGTATGTTGAACCAACCTTACATTCCAGAGAAAAGGCCTACTTGATCATGGTGGATTTTGATGTGCTGCTAGATTCAGTTTACTTGTATTTTCTTGAGGACTTTTGCATATATTTTTATCAAGTATATTGGCCTGATTTTTTTTTTTTTTCATTAAGACTCTGCCAGTTTTTTGGTATCAGAATGATGCTGGCCTCTTAGAATAAGTCAAGGAAGATTCCCTCCTCAATTTTTTGTAATAGTTTCAGCAGGGTTAGTACTAGGTCTTTATATGCCTAGTAGAGTTTGGCTGTGAATCTGTTGGTTCCATTGCCTTTTCTGATTGGTAGGATTTTTTATTACAGATTCAATTTCAGAACTTATTAGTGGTGTGCTCATGGTTTCAGTATCTTCCTGCTCCAAGATTGGAAGGTTGTGTGTTCCCAGAAATTTATACATTTCTTCTAGATTTACTAGTTATAGTGTGAAGAGGTATTCCTAATAGTCTCTGAATGTGTTTTGTATTTCTGTGGGGTCAGTAGTAATGTCCCTTATTTCATTTCTGATTGTGTTTATTTGGATATTCTCTTTCTGTGTGTGTGTATCTAGAATTCTAGTAATCTTATTTTTTTTCAATAAAACCATGATTTTTGGTTTTGTTGATCTTTCATATGCTTTTCCACATCTCAGTTTTGTTCAGTTTAGCTCTGATTTTAGATTTTTCATTTCTCCTGCTTGTTTGAGGTTAGCTTGCTCTTGTTTTGGTAGTTCCTTTAGGTGCAATGTTAGATAGTTAATTTGAGATACTTCTTACTTTTTTTTTGTGGGCATTTAGTGCTTTAAACTTTATTTTTAACAGTCTTTTAACTGTGTCCCATACAGTCTAGAATGTTTTATGAGTTTTTTCCCATCTATTTTACAGAATTTTTATATTTCTGCCTTAAGTTTATTGTTTATTCAAAAGTCATTCAGGAACAGTTTGGTTTCCATTTAATTGTATGATTTTGAGAGATCTTGGTGCTTATTTCTTTTTTTTAATTGAGCTGAAAGTATGGTTTGTATGATTTTGCTCTGAGAATGTGATTTGTATGATTTCATTTTTTTTTCAAATTTGTAGAAAGTTGCCTTGTGAAAAGAATACCATATTCTTTGTAGGGACACGGATGGAGCTAGTGGTTATTATTCTTAGGAAAGTAACACTGGAACAGAATACCAAATACTGCATGTTTTCACTTATAAGTGGGAGCTAAATAATAAGAACACATGGACACAGAGGGGAACAGCACACACTGCTGCCTTTTGGAGAGAAGAGTTTGGGAGGAGTGAGAGAATAATAATAATAATAATTAATAATAATAATAATAAACTAATGAGTACTAGGCTTAATACCTGGATGATGAAGTGATCTATACAAAAAAACCTCCATGACACAAGTTTACCTTTGTAACAAACCTTCACTTGTAACCCTAAACTTGAAGTAAAACTAAAAAAAAAAACTGCTTGATGGCTGAGTGTGGGTTTGATTTTAGAGTATGTGCTACGTGCAGATGAGAAGAATATATATTCAGTTTGTTTTAGGCTGGAGATTTCTATAGATGTCTATTTGGTCCATTTGGTTAAGTGTTGACCACATATTTTTGTTAGTTTTTTGTATCAATCATCTGTCTAATACTGTCTGTGGGATGTTAAGAGTCTTTCACTATTATTGTATGACTATCTAAGTCTCTTCATTGGTCTCAAAAAACTTGTTTAATCAATCTGGGTGCTCCTGTTTTGGGTGTATATATATTTAGAATATTTAAGTCTCCTTGTTACATTGAACCCTTTATCATTAAATAGTGCATTTCTTTGTCCTTTTTGATTCTTGTTGTTTAATGTTTGTTTTCTTTGAAGTTAGAATAGAACCCTATGCACTTTTATGTTTTCTGTTTGCTAAATCTTTTATCATCCCTTTACTTTGAGTCTATGGTTGTTCTTTCATGTGAGATGGGTATCTTGAAGACAGTGTACACTTGGGTCTTGCTTCTTTACCCAACGTGCCACTCTGCCTTTTCAGTGAGGTGTTTAGCCTGGTTTTGTTCAAGGTTAATATTAATATTTGCAGATTTGTTTTCATGTTGTTGGCTGATTGTTATCTGGTTTCGCTTGTGCATTTGCTTTATAGTGTCCAATGTCTATGTACTTGAGTGTGTTTTGTGGGTGGGGGGGCAGTAATGGTCTTCTTTTTCTTTATATTTAGCATACCCTTAAGGAACTCTTTTATGATGGGTCTGTCAATAGCAAATTCCCTCAGCATTTGCTTATGTGAAAAAACTTTATTTCTTTTCGGCTTGTAAAACTTAGTTTGGCTGGATACAAAATTCTTGGTGGAGTTTCTTTGCTTTAGGGATGCTGAATATAGAACCTCAATCTTTTCTGGCTTGTGGGATTGAGGTCTGCTGTTATTTTGATGGGGTTCCCTCTGTAGGTGACCTGCCCCTTCTCTCTAGCTGCCTTTAATATTTTCTCTTTCACTTTGACCTTAGAGAATCTGATGACTATGTGTCTTTGTGTATTTTGAGTTGTTTTCTTGTTTAGTATCTCCCAGGGTTTCTCTAAATTTTCTGAATTTGAATGATATCCTCTCTAGGGAAGTTGTAAAAATTTTTATGGACAATATTTTCAAATATTTGTTCTAAGTTGCTTTCATGCTCTCCCCGTCTGCTCTGCTCTCTCTCTCAGACACTTACGAGTGATAGGTTTGGTCTCTACATAATCCAATATTTCTCAAAGGTTTTGTTCATTTTATTCAAATTATATTTTCCCTGTTTTTGTCTGAGTTAATGCAAAGAACTGGAATTTGAACTTTGAGATTATTTCCTCAGTTGGTCTATTCTGTTATTAGTGCTTTAAACTGTGTTATGAAATTGCTATAGTGTGTTTTTTCAGTTCTATGAGCTCAAGTTTGGTTCTTTCCTAAAATAACTATTTTGTGTTTCATCTCTTGAATCATTTTATTGGATTCCTTATATTTCCTTGGAATGGATTGCAACTTACTCATGAATATTAACTATCTTTGTTGTCATCCAGGTTTTAAATTTGATATCTGTAATATCTGCTATTTCATTCTGGTTGAGAAGCATTGGCATGGATCTAGTGCAGTTGTTTGGAGGTAAGGATGCACACTGGCTTTTATTAGAGTTGCCAGAATTCTTGTCCTGGTTGTTTCTCATCTGTATGGGCTGTTGTTCCTTTAACTGTGGTGTAATTTGATTATAGTCAGTTGGCTTCATTTCTGGATGTTTTCAGAGGGCTGAAGCTTTGTGTAAGCTCTTTATCTGTGGCCGAATTCTTCCCCTTGAACTGACAGGGAGGGTGCCTTAACATACTATTTTCATTATTGAAGTTCGAGCTGCAACCTAATAGCTGGCACTTAAGTGTAATTCCTGGTAGAAAGGTTCTTACTCAGCCATGTGGCTCCCTGTTACTTCCTCATGTTTGCATCCCTGCACCCTCTAGATGCTCTGAGTGTGTATGCTCCTCTTCCTCTCACGTGCTGGCCTCAGATCTCGGCTTGGCACTCCCAGGCTGCACATTTTAGCCCTGGATCAGGCTCAGGCTTTTAATTCACTTCTCATCTTAAGGGCATGGTTGGGGACCTTGGCAGTGGAAATGACAGAGATCCTTTCACTTGTCTCTTGTCTCTTTCGGATGAGAATATATATTCTGTTGTGTTGGGTAGAGTGTTCTTTAGATGGATGTTGAATCCGCTTTGTCAGATATCACATTCAAGTCCAGAACATTCAGGTCTTTCTTAGTGTTCTTCCTCAATGATCTCTTCAATATTGTCAGTGGGGTGTTGAAGCCTCCCACTAACATTTTGTGGTTATCTAAGTCTCTTCATAAGTCTCTAAGAGCCTGTTTTATGAGTCTGGGTACTTCAGTGTTGGGTGCACATTGGCTTAACCCCAGAGAAATGCAAAGCTGCTGCCAATTAGAATAATCAGCCTGGGGTGGGGTGGCTGCATTGCTGGCGCAAGATAGGGAGCTCTGCCTAATGAAAAGAATGTGGACTGGTGGGCTCATGGGGAAGACAGTCTGGCCCCTTCTCTATAGGATGGCTGTGGCATACTGGATTTTGAATAAAGAACTCAGGCTCTTTGTTCCTTCCCCAGCCTGGAGGCAGAAAGGGTGGATACTGCTGCAGCATCAGTGACAGAGGGGCTGTGAATTATCTCTGGGAACTCTACCCCAGGGAGAAATGAAGCCACTGCTAATGAAAATGTTCAGCTGAAGGATCTGAGCATCTGCACTGCTGACCAAAGTCATGTGCCCTGCTTAATGAAGAGCAGGGTTTCAGAGGCTCAGAGTGAAGAGAGACTGGCCTCCAATATGGGAGCTGTGGCATGCTGTCAGTGCAAACAAAGCAATTTGAAGGCTCATTGTTCCTTCCCCAGCCTGAGAACAGCAAGGGCAATACCACTGCAATGGCGATGGCACAGTCTGTGGATTGTCTCTGGCATCTCCTCCTCTCAGAAATGCAGAAGTGCCATTAACTGAAGTGATAAGCTCAATGCAAGGCTGCTATGTTGTGCGCCCATGTCAGAAGGTTGTGCCCATTCAGGAGTAGAAGGGGGCAGGAATCTGCATGGAAAATAGTCTGGCCACATTTCCATAATGCAGCTGTGGTGTGCTAGATTCCAGTGATAGTTCTTGGGTTCTTCACCCTCTTCCTAGCTTGAAGGCAGTAAGGATGGGGCTGTGGCAGTGGCAAAAATGGCAGACTTGTTGGTTACTTCTGGGAGTCCTGTCCCAGAGAAATGTAGAGCTGCTACTGGCTTAAGTGTTCCAATGACAGTGTGGTGGCTATGCTGGGGTTTCAGGACAGTGGGCTTTGCCTGGCAATATGTATCATAGACAAGGCCTGTAGTCTGTCTTCTCCTTTGTACTGTAGATGCAGCTCCTATCCTTGGACCATGCAAGAAGCCTGGCCTCCCTTGTCAGAGAAGCTCTGGTAGAGGATGCCAGAGTACTTAAGAGTGCAAGGCCCTTGGGACTTTATGCCAGACTGAGTGGTGACCTTTCCCAGACTCCACGCAGTTCTCCATGCTAATCTGAATGTCTCCAGGAAAGGGGGTCAGGGGAGATCTCCTGTGCACAAGATTGCAAAGGTCTGTTGCAGAAGTGTGTTTCTGGGGTCTCTTGCTCACTCAGCATTTCCCCATGGTTAGGAGCCACCCTGGGCTCCATGTCATTCCTGGGTAGGCAGCTATCTGGTTTTTCTCCTCTCTGTTCTCTGTGAGTCATGATACTTCCTTGATGAATCCTGATGTGACCTCCTGGATGATCCCATTGAAAAGCTAGTGTTTACTGACCACCCTATCTCCCCTGCATGAAAACAGTGCACACTAGCTGCTTCTGGTCAACCATCTTGACCTTAACCCATTTGTTCATTTGTTTTTTTCCTTTATTTTCGTCTGACTGAGTTGATTCAAAGAACTGGCCTTTGAGCTCTGAAATTCTTTCCTCAGCCTGGTTTATTCCACTGTTAATACTTCTGATTATTTTATAAAACTCTTACAGTGACTTTTTTTAGATTTAAAAATTCAATTCAGTTATTTCACAAAAGGACTATTTTATCTTTCAGATCTTAGATCATTTTGCTTGATTTTTTGAATTTCTTAGACTGGGTTTTGACTTTTCCTTGAATCTTGATGAGCTTCTTTGGTTTCCATATTCTGAATCCTCTGTCATTTCAGACTGGTTAAGAGCCATCACTGGGAAGCTAGTGGCTCATTTTGTAGTAAGTGAACCTCTGTGTTTTGAGGTAAGTAGACACTTTGACCTGCTGGTTTGCCAGTGTTCTTTCACTGATTCTTTCTCAACTGGAAAGATGTTCCTTTAATGGCAGCGTAAGTTGAGTATAGTCAGTTGGCTTCATTTCTGGATGCTTTCAGAGAGCAAGGGCTCTGTACAGAATATGTGTGGGTGAATACTTGCACTTGTTTTTCACAGATGTATATTTTAGCAGGATAAATTTTTGGTGCTATAGTTTGGTCTGTGACCCAGTAGATGGCAGTTAAGAGTAATGACTGGTATCTAGGTTAATACCTAACTGTAGTACTGTTTTGTACTTGCTGATGTGCACAGGCATACTCTGCTATGAGAGCTGGGAGAGAAAGACAGCTCCTTATCAGTTCTGCTCCTGTGCCTTAGGGGAGCCCCCTTCAATTACTGGTCGCCTACCAACATTTCTTTCATTAGGTGTTTAGGGCTGCAGGGCCCCCTTGGGCAGAGGCTATGGCTGGGAAATATGCCACACTTTTTGCACACTGGACCAGCCCTTTAGAGGGAAGTATGCCCTGCTCCCACCCAGTGCGTCCCATCCCTCTCAGTACTATAAGGGTGAGGTTCCTCTCATGCCCCAAATGCTGGTCACAGATTTCATCTCCATATTCCTGAGTTTTATGCTGTGGCCCTGAGGGTATTGGATGTCTCATAGTTTGGGTTTGAGTTCAGGGTGCTATGGTGTAATCTGATTTACTCCTGGGTCACCAGAAAAGTACTCAGGTATAGCAGTGTATTTGAGCTGTGCGATGGGAGCTGAGCTGTGCACCCACTCCTGGAAGGCATCTAGGCATGGAACATAGGAGGGGCTGATAAGCAGTAGGGCTTGCAGAGCAGATGTGCTACAGTCCCACAGGGAAGCTGGCTCCACTCTCGCTGGCTCAAGGATCTGCTGGGCCCTATGCCTCTTGGAGGTAGAGAGGAAGCCCTGGGTTATATGTGTCTATGGCTGTCCTCCACTGAAGCTTATCAGTGCACAAAAGCTCCCAGGCTCCATGTTATCTGAAGGCCTGTTTCTGCCAGATCATGTGTCCATGGGGGACACAGGGCATGCTGTGACTAGGATCTCAGACATCCACGATGAAAGCCAGCTTTCCCTCAGTCCTCTCACTCACCATTTCTTTCCCAGGATTTACTCAGAGCCAGATACTAGCCTTGGCATTTGGGTACCCTGCACAGGGTTTCCAGCATCCTCCTCCTTTAGCCTGGGCTTCACCATTGCCTTTTTGTACATTCTCAGTGGTTTTCTCTGAAGGTCTGCTCAAAGTATGGTGATTTACTTGATAATGTAGGCTCTGTCAGTGGAAGCAGTGCTTTCTGACCGTATTTTGTCAGACATCTTATCTCCTTAAGTCTGATATTTTAAAAAACAAATATATAGTAGGAAATGGAGCAAAATGGCTGAATAGAAGCCTCCAGCAATCGTGCTCTCCACAGGAACACCAAATTTAACAACTATCCATACAGAAAAAGCACCTATATATGAACCCAGAATTAAATGAATGATCATAGTACCTGATTTTAACTTCATATCACTGAAAGAGGCACTGAACAAAATAGGAAATACAGTCTTAAATTGCCAGTGCCACCCCTGGTCCCATCCCCTGGCAGCAGCCACATGGTGCTGAGAGAGAATCTCTGTGCTTAGGGGAAAGAAAATGAAGTCATTGTGGGACTTCACGTTGCAACTTGGTGCTTCCCTGTCACAGAGAAAAGCAACACAGGGTGGAATTTAGCCAGCACACATGGGTAGAGCATTTAGACCAGCCTAAGTCAAAAAGGAATTTCATAGTTCAGCTTTGGAACCTGAGTTCTGGCAAGGCTTGTTACTTCAGGCTAAAGTGTTCTGATGTTCTAAATATACTTGAAAGGCCATCTAAATAATAATTTCAAAATAACAGCAAAGACTACGATTCCTGGTCAAGTTCTAGTGTTGTGCTGAGCTCAAAGCAAGTGTACTTGAGGGGTATGGAACCTAGTGAGACACCAACCAGGGAGACCAAGGGAGTGCTTATGTCACCCTTCTGCCAACCCTAGGAACCACAGCTTATAGCTCCATGAGAGAATCCTTTCTTCCACTTGAGGAGAGAGGAGAGTAAAGAGGTCTTTGTCTTGCTACTTGGATACCAGCTCAGCCACAGTAGGATAGGGCAACAGGCAGATCCCTGAGGTGCTCATTTTCTCATTTTAGGCCCTAACTTCTGGATGATATTTCTAGATACACTGGGCCAGAAAGAAACCTACTGCCTGGAAGGAAAGACCCAGTCTTGGCATGATTAATCAGCTGCTGACTAAAGAGTCTTTGGGTCCTGAACAGTTAGCAATAGTATCCAGGTAGTATGCACCATGGGCCTTGGATGAGACTCAGAGATATGCTGGCTTCAGGTATGACCTAGCATATTCCTGGCTCCTGCATGGTATCTCTGGACCCACCTGGATCTAGGGGGAACTCACTGTCCTGAAAGGATGGACACAAGCCTGGCTAGCTTTGCCACTTTCCCACTGTAGAACCCTAGAGCCTTGAGCAAAGATACAAACCAGGCACTGGTTAGCATGAGTCTTGGGTGAGATCGAGTGCTGTGCTGGCTTCTGGCATGACCCAGCACAGTCCCAGTACTGGTGGCCACAAGGGTGCTTGTGTCACTCTTTCTCCAGCTCCAGGTGGCTCAGCACAGGGAGAGAGATTCTGTTTTACTGGAAGAAAGTAAGACAAGAAAAAAGAATCTCTGCTTGGTAATCCAGATAATTCTCGCAGATCTTATCCAAAACTACCAAGATAGTACCTCTATGTGTCTGAAAGTGCCACAGAGTTGCTGGGCTTGGGATGCCCCTTAATGAATATATGGGTGAAGTTATCAAAAACTTGGATCATCACACCCAAGTCCCTTCAAATACCTGGAAATCCTTCCCAGGAAAGACAAGTACAAACAAGCCTAGACTGCAAGGAGTAAAACAAATATCTTCAATGCCTAGACACCAGCAATAGTCCACAAGCATTAAAGTTATCCAGGAAAATACAGTCTCACCAAATGAACTAAATAAGGTACCAGGGAGAAATCCTGGAGAGACAGAGTTATGTGACTTTTCATGTTAATGGGTACAAAAATATAGCTAGAATGAATAAGATCTAGTATTTGATAAGACAACAGGGTGACTACAGATAAAAATAAGAAAAAATTTAAATTAAAAAATCCTATTGATTATGTAGTATGTGCAAAGATTGTACTGATTGCTGAGGGTTATCTGGATGATTAATAAACTATCATGCTGCTTATCTCCATTGGGAGATATGCATATATGTAAATAACTCTAATTCAATGCAAACTATGAATGCCATAAGAGTAATATGGGCATTGTACCAAGGATCTAAGAAATTACTGATGTATATTTGAAGCAAAAATTTTGCCAGAAATAATAACCTCTAGTTTTACTATAAGGGAATAGATGTAGTGTGCAGACACTTGATATTTTAGCATGAAGATAGGATATGCAGTGCAGTTAAACAAAGGCTCAAGGGTGAGAAAAAAGAATAGGTCCGATTCTAAGGAATAAAAGGGAGCATGCTTGTATTAGATGGTGTGTTGGTGTGTGTTTTCCTTCAGTGCATTATTTAATTCTGTTTGCCATATGCAAATCAGCAGCTGCCAATTTAAACCACAGGTCATGGCATTTGGCATATAGTTTTCATAATACTGGCTTAAAATAATTACTGCATTACAACTTTTCTTGAGTAGGAGTCACCAGTGTTCTGTTTTTTCATATTTGTTAGAGAAACAGAGAAGCAATAGAACACTGGACTAGAAGTCAAGAGAACTATGTCATAAAGCTTTTCCAATTGCTTGTTTTCTGCCTTTGGCTAAGTCAATTATCTTCCTGAATCACAATTTTTGCCTATTTACTTATTAAGGATTTAAAGAAAACATCAGATAATGAAAATACATTCTAAAGTCTGAAACAAAATATGTACATATTTATATAATATGAAATTTATATATTATATTGATATTTTAAGAAGCCTCTTAGTGTTTAAATTGGAAGTAACATTTCAGTAAAATAAATTCTAAGGAACTGCTCAAATTACTTTATTTTCTCAGAGTTTTGTTATGACCTAGAATATGTGAGTCCCTCCTTAAATAAGGCTTATAATATTTTCTTACATTGGTCTTTGGCATTCTTTTGCCAATTTTTAGGTTTTTTTCAAAGTTGTATTTTATTTTCAATTAAATAATAGTTTTATGCATTTATGAGGTAAAATGTGATAGTTTGATACATGCATACATTGTGAAATGATCAAATCAGATTAACACATGTATAATCTCAAATACTTATCATTTCTTTGTGTTGAGAACATTTGAAATCCATTTTTACCTATTTTGAATTTTTCAATACATTATCATTAACTATAGTCACCATGCTATGTAGTATACAAGTTTTTTTAAGTTTTGAATATATTAATGGATATATCAAATTTGGTACCCATGTTATTTTAAAATATTTCATTGTTTTTCACAAAACAGTTACCTGTACACACATACACACACATACATTTACTGTGAATTTTCTCAAAATATCTTCAAGATATTAATGTTAAATCTATAAAACAGATTTTTTCTGGAAAAATTTTCAGTGGTTTATTTCACCCTAAATTTGGCCTTCCAAAAGTTATAATTGACAGAAGACTAAACAAATTTTTTGGAGGGGGCAATGGGTCCGGGAAACTATTTAGTGAATTATCGTTACACTGCATGGAATGTTTGCCTAATGACTAAAAAGAAAAGAGCATTTTTTCCAGTAAGAAGTAAACCACTGACAACTTGGTTGAAAAATTTATGGGTGTTTCAATTGAACACACTGTGTGCCTATTTAAGAAAATAATCTCCAGGAATTTGTCTAATCATTAGCTTTAGAACTAAAGAATATGCTGCATTTTCTCCTTCTTAAAATAAACTACATTGCACATTGCTATGTTAATCAGCAAATTTTCAGTTGGAGATTCATTTAACTTTCAACAATGGGAGAGATAAAAAATGTAAACACAATTGCCAAAGATAAATAGTAGATGCAATTTTAAGAGCACTGAAAACAGATGGTTCACCTTTTGTGTGTGTGGTTTTTTTTTTTTTTTTTAAAGACATAATCTTGTTGTGTAACCAAGGCTGGAGTACAGTGACGTAATCTTGGCTCACTGCAATCTCCGCTTCTCTGGTTCAAGCTATTCTCCTGTCTCAGTCTCCCAAGTAGCTGGGATTACAGGCGCCTGCCTCCAGGCCCAGCTAGTTTCTGTATTTTTGTATTTTTTTAGTAGAGACGGGGTTTCACCGTGTTGGCCAGGCTGGTCTCGAACTTCTGAACTCAAGTGACCTACCCGTCTTGGCCTACCAAAGTACTAAAATTACAGGTGTGAGCCACCATGCCTGGCCTGTTCAGCTTTCATTGGAGAAAAGATGAACAAATGCACGGTGGCAGGGAAATGTGGGTAGTGTTCAATTTAACAGTGGGTTAGAATGCAGGAATTGGGGGAAAGAAAATGAAAGATGATTTCATTTCATAGGAATAAATATTTATGAAAAATAGGATAAATATGACACTTTTAGGGAGATAGTTAAAAAAATACAAAAGTTGTAAGGATGCTTTATGGTCTCACCGTAGCATACTACTCTTTATTTATTTCATACTACTGGAAAGCTCAGAATCACCAGTTCCAGTCAGTGCACAAGCTTTATCAAGGTTCTGCTATATGAGGACCCTCACTTGATGCAGTTACTTTATTTAAAAAAAGGTAAGCCTCATTTAGTCTTTAGCTTTATACAATATGCCAGATGATGGATTTTGCTTGACTGTTGTTCATATTTATGTGATTGTCACAAAATACAATGTAGTTAGAGATTTCCAGGGAATGTGTTCAAGTCTTCGCTTGTCCTTTAAGTTTTAGAAAATAATAATTGTTGCCAATACATAATCCAACACTTAGTGAGAAAAATAATAAAGTTTAATTTCATTTGAACTCATTTAATTAAGTTTCCATGGGAAAGAGGGAGAACTAAACTGTCATAAACTTTTTTCTTCTCATGATGAAATTATTTGATGGTAATATGTCTCAAATTAGCACCAAAGCATGTAGATTGAATTGCTTTCCATTGCCAGTGCTGAGAATTAGTTGTTTACAAAGATCATTACTTGTCAATTCATTTGACTCGGCCAAACATGACAATGCAGTAAAGAATGTGGGTGCCGTTATAAGAATAGAAGTATTATTTCATTTCTTTGAAAATCTTGTTATACCTACTAGACAGGTTACTTTTGATTTAAAATGGCATCACTTTAGCTGCTTTAGTAAATTCACTCACAAACTTGCACTAAATTACTGCTAGGGTGCAATAAAAGTTCACATCATTAAAAATTAAGATCAAAGCCTAATACCAGAATGTGAGTAAAATAAAAGTGGATCTCATAGCTTAACCAGGAATTGGATCATCAAGCAGAATCTGCCTAATAATAGTACATAAGACAGTTTGACCTTCTTCTACTGTCATTGCCCTGACTCTACACAAGGATGTGTCAATTAAGATGTTGAAACAGATCTGACTACTGTTCACCTCTACCTCCATTCATTACTTTTTTATATCTATTTGAAGATAGAAAATTCCAGGAAAGCAATAAAAACAACTGTGTGGAATGCGTGTTAGTGTGTGTGTATGTCGTACATTACTGTCAGTGTATTTTATCCTAAAAGATACAACTCTCACAAGTGTTCTAGCCCAGGGTAAAGACTGAGATTACCTGGTAGCAGTGTTTGCTGGAAATTATGCATTTTCCATCGTTTCACAGTATAAGAAAACCAGGTGCTGGGTACAAGAAAATGCAATCTTCATGGAGAAAATTTGCAATGCCAAAAACTGGGAAATAGACTGAAAACTTGTACACCTAACTGCTTTCCAGCTGTACCTTTAATCAGAGGAATAAACCATGACCCATGTGATAGAGTAAAGCTAGAAATAATCAATGTACTCTATTTGTGAACAATCATCATGTCTCAGGAGATTTTATTTCAGTAGCAGATGAGTAATAAAAATGTATTTTAAAAATAACTTTTACATTATTGAATTTCTTGAATCTTTCTAAATATTAATCAGGATTAATATTTAACACTAATCTTTCAATATTTATTTTTATTAACTCTATAGAACATTGTATTTTTTGGAGGTTCTTTCCAGTAAAATAAGGCCAGAAAAAGAAATTAAGACATTAAGACTAAAAATTAAAACATAAAATGTTATTTACAGATATTATATAATACTAAATTAAATATTATTTAATATTAACATTAAAGATTAAATATTGATGAAATAATGATAGAAAAACTGCAAAAAAGATTTAAGAAATTCAATAATGTGAAAGTTCTGACAAAATCTATTGAAGAATCAAAATTAAATAAACGTTTACTACTTGCAATATTCATAAAGATAATACTTCTTTTTAAAATTGATCTCATACTCAACAACCAGGCTAATTTGACATATTAATCTTAATAGTTCATACATATCTTTGGTTTTAGTATGAAAATAATAATGTCCATGAGTAATGACATTTTATGTTTTGATTTTCAGTCTTCGTGCCTTTAATTATTTTTCTTACCTTATTTTACTGGAAAGGACCTCCAAAAAATACAGTGTTTCATAGAGTTGATAATAATGGTTATCCTTGTCTAATTTTTGATGTCAGGAAAACAGTTTTCAAAATTTTATTATAAAGTATTAGATTACACTCTATCTGTAAATAAATTCCTTTTTATTCCCACATTGTCAAGAATTTTTAAAAATATGATTGTTTTAGAATTGCATTGATTGCTTTATCTATTTATATATTTATTTATCTATTAATTTTTCCTTATGTTAATATGTTACATCACATTAATTTATTTTCAAATAGTAAACCAAACTTGTATTATTGGAATAAACTTCACCTGATCATAATATATCATCCCTTTTATATACACCTGTATTAGATTTGCTAATATTTTGTTTAGAAATTTTACACAGAGATTCATGGAAGAAATTTGCCTCTAATAGCTTCTTATAATATTTATCAAATTTTAAAAAGGTTATGCTGGTATTATAAAACACATTGTGAAACCTTCCTTCTTCTATTTTCTGTAAGACTTTCTGTATTTTTTTATATCATACGTGTTTGTGAAATTGATTGCTACAGGTATCTAGTACTGGAGTTTTCTTTGCAGGCAGGTTCTTAACTTCAGTTTTCATTTCTTTCAGGAAAAACTTTTTATTCTTTTCATGTCAATTGCTAAATTTTATTTTTAGAAGAATTTGCCCATTTTGCTTGAATTCTTATTTTCATTGGCATTCATTTAATAATATTTTTCTTTTTAATATTTATAATAATGATACTGATATCCCCTTTCTTCTTTTTTGGTAATTTATTCTTTCCATTTTTTCTCATTGGTGGTTTTTAGGTGCTAATCAATTTTATTCATATTTCAAAGTGGTCAATTTTTTGAAATTCTGTCTATTGTATATTTGTTTTCTATTTTAATAAATTCTGTTTATATTTTTCTACATTAAAAAAGTTACTGTGTTTTTCCACTTTTTTGAGATATATGCTGTGATAATTGATATGCAACTTTTTAAAATGTCTATTATACATGTAAACCTGTAACTTTCCCCAAAATCTCAGCTGCAGCTGTATCAAAGTAATATATCGAATTTTTATTGTCATAAAGGCAAATATATTTCTGCATATTATTGCAACGTATTCTTCTTGGGAGGTACTTTATTTTTTAATTGATACATATTAGATGCATGTATTTTCAGGGTATATGTGATAATTTGATACCTTTTTATAATCAAATCATGGTAATTGAAATATCTATCATCTTAATTATCTTTGTTTCATGCTGGAGACACAAATTATTCTATTCTAGATATTTGAAATGTACAACTGATTAATGCCAACTATAGTCACCTTATTAATCTGTCAATGGAGAAAGGAAGTCTCTTCAAATAAATGGCGTTGAGAAAATTGAATAATCAAATGCAGAAGAATGAAGCCAGACCCATATCTCTCACCATATAAAAAATCAAAACAAAACAGTTTAAAGACAAATCCAAATATGCACTAATATTTTTAACCCCAGTTATTTTATATTTAATGTAGTAACTGATATTTTAGATTGAAGTCTACAATCTTACTTTTAAAAAAATTGTTATATTGTCTTGTTCCCATCTCATTTTGTTTCTTGTCTTTCAGCAAATTTTTAATCAGGAGATAAAGGTTATTAATCTTCTTGCTGTTGTTTATATTTCTTATCTGTCAGTATGCTGGTAATATATTTTAATATTATTTTTTCATTGGTTATCGTACTGGTCTCTACCTCAAATGCCAGGGCCTTACAAAACTTTAAACTCTATTTATTACCTTTCTGCCTTTTCTGATATTGTTGTCGTGGATTTTTATTCTACGTATATTTTATATCTGACTGCATTATAATTATTTTATGTGTAAAATAAAAATAAAATTGTAACCCTCCCAACTCTCTGGCTGGACCCTTCCTCTTGGCAAAGGGCATTCTGAAGTCAATCTGAAAAACCAGTTCAGGTCATGATAGGCAGGGGAAGTTGGACATGCCTCATAGTCTGGTCCCGTTTAGAATTCAGGAACCTCGGACCAGAATTAGTATCAACAGAGACTTTAATGCTGATAAGAAGCATTTACAATCTATTATCTCTGAGACCTGCTACCTGGAGGCTTCATCTGCATGATAAAGCTTTTGTCTCCACAATTCCTTATTGTAACCCAGACATTATTCCAGGTCTTTAGATAATAACTATTTCAACCAATTGCCAAACAGAAAATCTTTAAATCTACCTATGACCTGGAAGATCCTGCTTCAAATTGTCCTGCATTTCCAGATCGAGCCAATGTACAACTTATATTTATTGATTGATGTATTATGTCTCCCTAAAATGTGTAAAAGCAAGCTGTACCCCGAACACTTTGGACACATATCATCAGGACCTCTTAAGGCTGTGTCAAAGGTGTATTCTTAATCTTGACAATACAAACACTCTAAATTGAATGAGACCTGTTTCTGATATTTTGGGTTTAAAAACCCAAAATAAATCAATATTGATTTATATTTATCCATATATTTACTTTTCAGTACTCTTCATTCCTTTCTAAATTATAATGCTTGTGTGAGAGATACATTTCCTTTTAATTTTGAAGCCCCATTGTGATATATGCTTAGATGGGTTTGCTAGCAATGAATTTCTTTAGTTTTCTATTTTCAGAAACTAGTTTAGGCTTTCTAATTTTCCCTTTAAAATTTTTACTGCTTACAATTATATATGAAGATTGTTAAACAAATTAATTAAAATATTTTTCTCAGCTTTATTGAACTTTTATTTACATAGGGTAAGTGCATCCATTTTTGTACTGTACAATTTGATTATTTCTGGCAATTGTATATACTCATACAAACCAACACCACAATCTATATCTACATATATTATATCATATGTATTATATACCAATATTATACACAATATATTGTGTATATTTTATATATTTATGATTATTTATATTATGCAATATATTCTAATGTACCTTACTGGCACACATGTATGTGTATATATGTATGTGCATATGTCTGTGTACGTGCCCATCATCCCAAAAGTTTCCTAAGTGACCTTTTCCAGTCAGTCTCCTCTATTTCCAGCCCTAAGCAATCACTGATCTTTGTGCCACCTTGTATACATGTAGACAGAAGAAATAAGATCTGACATTTGATAGATCAGTAGGGTAATTATAGTCAACATTGATCAATTGTACATTTCAAAATAGCCAGAAAAGAATAATTTGAATGTTCCTAGTGTAAAAGAAAGATAAATATTTAAGGTGATGAATATTCCAATTATCCTAATTTGATTATTTGAATGCATCAAATTTTTACATGTACCTCCAAAATACATACAGCTAATATGCATTGATAAAAAATAAATTCAAAACATCCGAAAATAATGAATTTTTCTTGATATCTACTCTTTCATGTTCATTGCAGCTCTATTTATAGTAGCCAATATTTGAAAGCAAACTTAGTGCCTTTCAAAAGGTACACTTATTTAAAAATGGTATATATATATATATATATATATATATGTATATATATGTACAATGGAATGTTATTCAGCCACAACAAAGAATGAAATCCTATTATTTGGACCAACATGAATGAAACTGGAAATCACATACATAAGTAAAATAGGCCAAACATAGAAAGACAAATATCACATGTTCTCACACATGTGGAAGCTAAAAAACTTTATCTCATGAATGTAGAGAGTAGAATGATGATTACCAGAGGTGGGGAAGTGTGGGATGAGGGAGTTGAAGAGATATTGGTTAATGAGTACAAAGCTACAGTTAGACAAAGTAACATTAACAGTGTTTGATAGCACTATACATTGTATTTAAGAATAATTTATTGTTTATTCAAAATAATGGGAAGAGAAGATTTGGAACATATCCAATACAAAGAAATGCTAAATGCTTGAGGTGATGGATATCCTAATTATTTGATATGATTTGATTATTACAAATTGTATATATGTATCAAAATATAACATGTATCCCATAAACATGTACAATTATTATGTATCAATAAAAATCATGAAAATGAAAACAGATTTTTAAAAAGAATTTTATATAAGTGAAATCATATAGTATACACCTTTTTTGCACTTAACTTTTATTTTTTTTTACTCAGTCAAGTATTTGTGAAGTTCATTCATAGTTTGGTTTGGATCAGCAGTAACTTCCTTTTTATTACTAAATTGTATTCCATTCTTGATTAGATTACAATTTGTTAGTTCATTCACCCATTGCATTAGTCAATTTCCTCACCACTATAAGGAACTACCTGAGACTGCATAATTTATGAAGAAGAGTTTTAACTAACTTACAGTTCCACAGGCTTAACAGGAAGCATGTATAGAAGACCTCAGGCAACTCACAATCATGGCAGAAGGTAAAGGGGATGCAAGCACCTTCTTCATATGGTGGCAGGAGAGACAGGGTAAGGGGGGAGATGTCGCATCTTTTTAAACCATCAGATGTTGAGAACTCACTCACTATCATGAGAAAAGCATGAAGGAAATTCCATACCCATGATCCAATCATCTCCCACCAAGTCCTTCCCCTAACATTGGAAATTACAATTCAAAGTGAGATTTGGGTGGGGACACAGAGTCAAACTATATCACCCATTGATTGATATTTGAGTTGTTTTCATATCTATTGTGAATAAAGTTACTATGAAGAGCCATGTACAATTGTTTGTATAGACATATATTTTCGGTAATGTTAGGGTAAAATCACTTGGATTTATGGCAAGTTCATCTTTAAGTTTATAAGAATCTGCCAGGTGTTTTTAAGTGTTTCTACCACTATGCATTCTCACTAGTAGTTTAAGAGAGTTCCTGAATTTCAATAACCTCATCAACATTCAGGGTTGTTGGATTTTTCTTTAATCATTCTAATATATGTATAGTTGTATTTTGGTGTGGTGTTCTTTTTTTTTTTTTTTACATTTCCTAGATGATTAATTATGTTGAGCATTTTTGGGGGGCTTACTGGAATTTTTATGTCTTCTTTTGTGAAGTTTTAAAAAATATTTTGTTTACTTTTTTGATTATTTTTCTATTAGATTATATGATTCTTCTGTATATTATGAATATAATTCCTTTGTCATATATATAAATTGAAAATACTGTTTCAATGTTTCCTTGGCTTTTCATTTTCTTCATGACTGAGTTATACAGTTTGATGAATTTCAACTTACCGTTTAATTTTTTTTTTCATTAGTGTGTTTTGTAATATCTCTAAGAAGTTATTTCATACCCTGATATGGTTTGGCTGCATCCTTACCCAAATATCATCTAGAATTCCCACATGCTGTGGGAGGGACCCAGTGGGAGGTAACTGAATCATGGAGGCAGTTCCTTCCTGTGCTGTTCTTGTGATACTGAATATATCTCAAAAGATCTGATGGCTTTATAAGGCAGAGTTCCCATGCATAAGCTCTCTTTTTGCCTGCTGCCATTCATGTAAGAGGTTACTTGTTCTTCCTTGCCTTCCACCATGATTGTGAGGCTTCCCCAGCCACATGGAACTGTAAGTCCAATTAAACCTCTTTCTTTTGTAAATTGCCCAGTCACTGGTATGTCTTTATCAGCAGTGTGAAAACAGACTAATACGTACCCCAAAATTATAACAATTTTTTCTACATTTTCTTCTATAAATTCTATAGCTTTATATTTAGATCTATGATCCATTTTTAATGTATTATTATTATTATTATTTTCAGATTTGGAGGAATGGGTCAAGGTTCCATTTTTCTATATGA
Source organism: Plecturocebus donacophilus (assembly GCA_004027715.1). Taxonomy (NCBI): domain Eukaryota; kingdom Metazoa; phylum Chordata; class Mammalia; order Primates; family Pitheciidae; genus Plecturocebus; species Plecturocebus donacophilus. Next base: position 1,769 of record PVKP010015975.1, on the reverse strand, counting down.
ATATGAAGTTGTTAGAAAATGACTTGTTGAAAGCTTACTCCCTCTGTATTAAGTAAGTTTGGCAACTTTCTCAAAAATAAGTTGATCTTATACATGTGGATTATTTCTGGATTATGATCTTGTCCCATAGATCTATATGTTTAGCGTTATACAAATACTATATTTTCTTGATTACTATAGCTTTATAATAAATGTTGGAATCAGGTAAAGTTCTCTTGTTTGTTTTCCAAAATTATTTTGTCTATTTTTTATCCTTTGTATTTACATATACATTTTAGAATCAGGTAGCTGGGGCATGGGTTGAAAAAGTACCTATAAGGTACTGTGCTCACAAACTGAGTGATGAAGTCTATACCCTAAACTTCAGCATTAATCAGTATACCTATGTAACAAACCTGCACACGTACCTCCTGTATCTAAAATAAGCCATGAAATTACATTAAAAAAATCATTTTCAGTACAAATGCCTACTGGAATTATGATTGAGATTGTACTTGCTACTTATATTTATTTTTAAGAAAATTTATATTGTAAGAACACTGAGACTTCATACATGTAAACTATCTCTTCGTTTGTATATTATTTAAGTTCTCTAAACAGGGATTTTAAAATGTTAATGTCTAGATCTTCAATCTGTTTTGTCAGTTTAAATATATTAGCTTTTTGATGTTCTTATAAATGATTCTTGTTATTTAAATTTTCAAATATTCATTGTTTTTCTATAGAAATATAATAAATGTTTATACTACCATTTGAACCCTATGACTTTGCTAAACTCAAGTATTAAATTTAGTAATTTTTTGTGGATTGCTTAGTATATTTCTAAACACATAATTATGTTTGTGAATAAGCTTGACCACAAATGTTTTTTATATTATTTTTTTTGAATTATAATAGTTTCCAAAACTTCCAGTGTCATGTTAAATAGGAGTGATGAGAGCAGACAACTTTGTCTTATCCAGATCAACAGTAAAATAATGTAGTCTTTCATCATTAAGTATCAAGATAGCTTTGTGTTTTATATGGATAGTCTTTATCAGATTGAGTATATCCCCTTTTATGCCTAGTTTGCTTAGTGTGAATCATAAATGTGTATGAATTTAATCTAACACTTTTCCTTCATCTCCGATGTTCATATAGCATTTATTTTGCAGTTAACATAATGAACTATGCTTTATTGATAAGAAATTGACACAAAAATAAGGCATATTTGTTTTCTCTCAGCCTTACTGAAGTTTGGTTGACAAAAATTATATATATTTAAACTTTACAACATGATGCACACATTGTATATCACTTTCATCATAAAGTTAACATATTCATTACTGCTCATAGTTATCATGTTTTGGTGGTGAGAACACTTGAAATTTAGTCTCTTATCAGATTTTAAGTACAAAATACATAATATAGTCACCAGACTGTATATTTGGTCTCCAGAACGTATTCATCTTACAGCTGAAAGTTTGTGCCCTTTGATAAATATTACCCCTTTTCTCCCAGCTCCCAGATCCTGGTAGCCATCACTATACTCTCTGTTACTATGAGTTAAACTTTACTTTAGGTTTCACAATAAGTGGGATAATTTAGTATTTGTCTTTCTGTATCTGGTTTGTGTATGTGTGTCTGTGTGTGCATCTGTCACAGTTTCTTTATTCATTCATCTGTTGATGGACACTTAGGATATTTTCATATTGTGGTTATTGGGAATAATGCTACAATGAATAGCAAAGTGAAACTATGTCTTCAAGACAGTGATATATATATATATA
>PVKP010015974.1:23462-49334 GCA_004027715.1 Plecturocebus donacophilus | reverse complement strand
TAACGATCCTAAATATATACGCACCCATTACAGGAGCACCCAGATACACAGGGCAAGTTCTTAATGACTTACAAAGAGACTTAGACTCCCACACAATAATAGTGGGAGACTTTAACACTACACTGTCAATATTACATAGATCAACGAGATAGAAAATCAACAAGGATATCCAGGACTTGAACTCAGACCTGGAACAACTCGACTTAACAAATATTTACAGAACTCTCCTCCTACAAATCCACAAAACATACATTTTTCTCAGTATCACATTATACCTATTTTAAAAGTGACCACATAATTGGAAGTAAATCACTCCCCAGCAATTGCATAGCATTTCACAGGTTTAAATAAAATATTGGTTGGCTGCTTATTTGTTATTTTCATCCCCTATTCCATCCTGTCTCCATTGTTAAACACAATTATTGGCATAAAAGAGGTTTTTAATACCCATTTTTAGACTGTATTCTAGTCTGGGCAATAAAACAAGAACCCCATTCTCTCTCCCTCTTTCTCTTCCTCTTTCTTTCTCTCTTTCATTCTTTTTTTCTTTCTTTTACTGTTTCTTTCTCTCTCCTTTTCTCTCTTTTTCTAAAATCTCTTCCTCTTTCTTTCTCTCTTTCATTCTTTTGCTGTTTCTTTCTTTCTCCTTTTCTCTCTTTTTCTAAAATCTCTTCCTCTTTCTCTTTCATTCTTTTTATTCTAAAAAAAAAAATGTACACAACAATATCAATCACATTTAGTTAAGTAATATTTAAAGAACATTACCTCCAAAATGTTTTCTCTTTTTTTCTCTGGTTGGTTTTGCTGGCAAGAATGCTTTGAATATTTAAATTCGTCACACAAAACTGAAACAACTTCACTAGCAAAAAAAAAAAAAATGACAATACTATGCACGGAAAATAAAATCATAACTACAAAAAATAGCAAACCCTCTGAAATCACACATCCATCCTCCTTACGCTCTCATGCTCCGTGCACAAATGCTTTTGCACTTTTATCTCTCTCTCTGTCATCAGAACTATGTTCCCTGGATTAGAATGTTTCTGTTATTTGTTAATGAGCTTCATCATCTGCCAATAAAATGGCAAACAAATACTAGCAGTAACACATTTTTAATTTTATGGTGGGGGAAAGGTTTTAAAACTTTAATTGAGAAAAACTTATCAATTACCATGCTTTTTCAATTAATTTATCAATTAATCAGGGTGGAGGGGAGAATGTAACCTTAATACTAGACTGTATCAGTCTAGCTTACACAAAACAGTATTTTACTGGGACATGCTCATTCAATAAATCCACATATATGTACTGAGTGTGTAGTACATGTCATAAGTAGTCTGAGAAACTTGGGAAATATTCTTAGGCTCAGTCCTAGAAATCCCAAAAAGCTCAAATCATCAAGGTCTGGGTATACTTGACTAGGTCTTTTTCACTGAACATATGCTATCTTAAAATTAAGTCCCTAGAACAAAATTTAAACTAAACGGGCCTCTAGGAACAGGTGAAAACTCGACAACTTACCATCGTTCACTCAGGTGAATCCATCTGTTTTGTTTTTTATATTTTCTTCCAAAAATCCAAAGCTAGGATTGTGTCTACTTTTAATTCTACCTACATTTAAAATTAAGGACATTTTAATCATAACAAAAATCTATTGATACTTAAGTATCTTATGTTGCACTTCAAAGTCACTGGAAAGTGTACAGTTCCATGAAAACAAAAGGAATCATACAAAGTATAGATCAAAACAGTACCTCAATATTTTTACTGGCCACATTCTTCACAACAGCAGGAAACAGTTCAGATGCATTTTTTCCTTTTGCAATCATCTGAAGAATAAACAAAACAGACAATATGGGTAATTCTATACATATTAAATATTTAGAGGATTGTATCAACAAATAAGCTATGTAATTAACAGCTGAACTATTTTCAAATCATCTTACTTACCTCAACTATTTGTAGCAAATAATAAACACTCTCTTGTATAGCAATACAAATACACAAATATATAGACACACTAAAAAAGAAATATTTCATAATTTAAGACATATATTTAAATATTTTAGTAGTTTTCTCTGGCTAACTAGGTTGTAAGTTTTTTCTTTTTAATTTTCTGAGACAGGGTCCTACTCTGTCATCCACGCTGGAGTACAGGGGCTCAATCACAGCTCACTGCAGCCTTGACCTCCCAGGTCCAAGTGATCCCCCACCTGAGCCTTCTAAGTAGCTGAGGCTATGGGAGTGTGCCATCATGCCTGGCTAATTTTCGAATTTTTTTTGTAGAGACAGGGTCCCACTATGTTTCCCAGGCTGGGTAAAAACTTTTTAAAAATATTTTTGCTATTTCCTATTTTCCAGGATCTGACATTAAAGATGTACTGCATCAGGCTGGGCACGGTGGCTCCTGCCTGTAATCACAGCTCTTTGGGAAGCCAAGGCAGGCACATCACCTGAGGTCAGGTGTTCGAGACCAGCCTGACCAACATGAAGAAACCCTATCTCTACTAAAAATACAAAATTAGCTTTGTGTGGTGGTGCATGCCTGTAATCCCAGCTACTCGGGAGGCTGAGGCAGGGGAATCGTTTGAACCCAGGAGGCGGAAGTTGTGGTGAACCGAGATGGAGCCATTGAACTTCGGCCTGGGCAACAAGAGTGAAACTCTGTATCAAAAAAAAAAAAGATTTACTGCATCTGCAATGGGGGAGTTGAGGGAGGGATGAATGTTATTTTGAATCAACTAACTATGTGACCGTTGGCTTTCTTTTCATAGGTTACCCTACTTCTGCGACCATTGCGTTTTAAGTTTCTTTCACTAAACATCCTTCCTCTGCCCACTAAAGTTCTGTGCACCGCTATCTCTTCAGCCTAGCCCATTCTAAAATTTCTGAAACTCCTAAGATTTCATTCACCCTTAGGACTAAATCTCACCTTTATATATGAGCATCAATTTCCCAAAACTGTAGCCCAGATCCAGCCTGAGTTTCAAACCTCTAACTAGACATCATTAGATGGCTCTCATCCCAAACTTGCTATGTCTAAAGCCAAACTCATTTTTCATGATAAAATGACATTCATGATAGAATTTTCTATTTCCACCAGTTCTCCTAGATACCAGAAACCACAGAATTACCTTGGTCTCTTCTCACTTCTACACAGTAACCAGGTCCTGCTAATACTTCTCAGAACTTCTCAAAAGGATAATGCCTTCCACTGCTATTATACTAGCAAAGGTCAATATCACCTCACAGAGAACTTTTCAGTGTCCTCCTCCTATCCATAATGTACATCACTGACAGTTTCATATGCCTAAAACACTGCTTTGCACATGTCAGCTCCCATAAAAGATCTCAAAAGCTTCTGAATGTCTAGAGGCCAAACAATTGCATGTAATATTCAAATATTCTCACAATGTGCACTAACATCCCTTCTTAAGCCCTCTGACCTAAGGTTCTATTAAACTGATCTTACTTACTACTAGAACATTCTATGGGCTGCCCCACTATGCCTCTGCATGGCCCCGGCTTTCTAAGTCTACCCTTCTATCTAAAGTATCATCAAATTCTACTCTTTCTCCCTTGCTAGAGCCATCTCCTAACGCCTGGCCCACCGTGACAACCAATTCTAATTTCTTTTAGAATTTTCTTTTTTTTTTTTTGAGATGGAGTTTCATTCTGTCACCTAGGCCGGAGTGCAGTGGCACAATCTTGGATCACTGCAACCTCCACCTCCTGGGTTCAAGCGATTCTCCTGCCTCAGCCTCCTAAGTACCTGGGATTACAGGCACCTGATGCCACCCCTGGCTAATTTTTGTATTTTTAGTAGAGATAATGTTTTGCCACGTTGGCCAGGCTGGTCTTGAACTCCTGACTTCAAGTGATTCACCTACCTCAGCCTCCCAAAGTGCTGGGATTATAGGCATGGGCCACCATGTCCGACCTCCTCTAGAATATTTTAATCTACACTTATCATTTGGAATTTCCTATGTACTATCTTACATTTCTATTTATTTTAATTTTATATCTATCTATATTCCCATTTTGTCTTTCTCATTCACAGATTATAACTTTATGTCTTTTAAAAGTCTAGACTTAGGTAGCCACAAAATAAAGTTCAAACTAAAAGGTAATTTCAGTGAAAGGGATCCCTTATGAATCACACACTATATCTAACAAACTACCTTTAAAAAGATATTAGCTTTATTAATTTACAGCAAATGTTATACAAATATTATGTGATATTTTAAGCATTATAATCCCAGTTAGCAATTTCTCATAAGGTCTTTCTACATGATAGCCTTAAAACACTCTTGAATATAAGCTAGCCTTTTTATATTCCATTTCCTTACTTGTGACATTCTTTTGATTTGAGTATTTTGTGAAACCTGCTGAGCATTATGGAGGGTTTACAAAATACTGAAGCTAAGACATCTTTCTACGATTTGTACACCTCTCTCCATTTTCTCATCTCTGAAATTAAGAAAAGAAAGGGATTAAATGCTCCATAGGGCTCTTGCCATTCAATCTCAATAATTACCTAAAGTCAGACATCTTGTCCTGTGGTATCCTATTTCATGGCTATCTAACTTTACTCTGTAGAATGCTATTCAAAAAGATGTTAATATATGAGGAAGGAAAAAACACCACAATCAAATTCATTCAACAAATATTTGCTAAGAGGATACTTTCTACCAGGGCCTATCCTAGGCCTCAGGGATCCAAGCACAACCAATACAAAGCCCTTGCCCATGTGGTGCTTATCTTCTAATGGGAGAAGGGTCAATAAACAAACATAATAGTGAGGTGGTAATAGACCACAGTGGAGAAAAGTAGAGCAGTATAAAGGGAATGAGAAGTGCTGAGGTGGAGGTGTGAGTTGCTCTTTTATACAAGGTGGTCAGAAAAGCCTTCCTTTCAGCAGGGATGCAAGGAAAGAGAGAAGGGGACCCATGTGACTAGCCTGAGAAATGGTAGTTTAGGCATGGCATGTTCCAGGAACAGGAGGCCAGGAGAGCCAGGCTGGAGTAAGTGAGGGGAAGAATGGTGAGAGAGAAGGTCAGAAATGTATAAACCACTATAAAAGGAGTTTGCTTTTTACTATGAGTGAAGTGGGAGATCACTGGAGAGTTGTGAGCAGAGGAGAAATATCGTTAAATATTTAGCAATGACTCACATTTTAAAAGGATTTTTCTGGCCGTGGTGTGAAATATGGACCAGAAGATATGACAGCATAGAAAACAGAAGGCTACTGCAATTATCCAGAGGAAAGATAGTGAGAATGGGCTAGATTTGGGATTTGTTCTGAAAGCAGATTATATATGATATAAGAAAGAAGGGATATGAATTAAGAACTACTGCCTGTAATCCAGGACTTTGGGAGGCCGAGGCAGGCAGGTTACTTGAGGCCAGGAATCTGTGACCAGCTGGCCAACGTGGTGAAACCCCATCTTTACTAAAAACACAAAAATCTAAAAAAAAAAAAAAAAAAAAAAAAAAATTAGCCAGGCGTGGTGGTGGGTGCCTGTAATCCCAGCTACTCAGGAGGCTGAGGCAGGAGAATCATTTGAACCTGGCAGGCGGAGGTTGCAGTGAGCCAATATCATGCCACTGGACTCTACCCTAAGCAATAGAGTGAGACTCCATCTCAAAAAAAAAAGAAGAAGAAGAAGAAGGACTACAAATGACTAATGGAACTGCCATTTACTATAATGAGAAAGACTGGGGAAGAAGCAGGTATTTGGAGAGGTGAGCAATCCAGAGTTTGGTTTCAGATATGCTGAGAAGCCAGTTTAATATAAGGGAATAAAGGCTACAGAATACAAGAGACAGCACTGGTTAGCAATATGCATTTGAAAAGGGGTGAGATCACTAGAGGAGGACATACAGACATAGAAGCAGACTGAAGGACAAGACATAGTACAATCCTAAAAGTAGAAATGGTGGAGAAAGGAAGAAACCATCAAAGAAGCTCTAAGACTCCTTGAAACTCAGTTTGAAAGCGGGCAGTCCTTCTCAGTATTTATTCCTCCTTATCTACTCAGATAACATACTTCTCCCACCTTCTCACCCTCTGCTTTAGGTAAAAACCCTGTTCTTGGTCCCCTTCTACTCTTTTCCCCAGAAAAGGGAACCCAGGAATTGAGAGGAGCCACATTTGGGTCCTGTGGGAAAAGTAAGATTCATAGGTGGAAAGCATAGGAAAATATGTCCTTTCTCATTTTATTTGGTTGAAGTTCCTGATATTTGAAAAAGCTGAAGTAGTTGCAATTCTGCCATTTGAATGTGACTCTCTAGATAAAAGGTGAGAAATGAAGACAAGTTTTCAGGCAAAAGGTGAGAGTTATGTTTAGGGAGCCAGCTGGGCAGAAGTTGAGGAGATTACATAAGGTCATTTGTAGCTCTAAACTCTCCTAGGTTCTAATCATGCCCTATGCTAGTAGTAGTAATCTATCTTGCATACAAAGACTCTGGAATTCCATCACTACCTAAGAGCTTCCACCCAAGGTAGAGATGGAATTCCAGAATTCCACCCAAGGTAGAGATGGAACTCAGAGAACATTCACTGGTTGTAGGCATCTAATTAAAAGAGGGATCGGTTTCTGATACCTGTTCTCTTACTTTATACATTTGACTTTTGTTTTTCATTCTTCAACCTTTGGTGGCCTCAGCTCCAACACCCATGTTTCATTTACAATGGGTGTAGCCTAACAGCACTGTATTTTGGGAGATCTGATTGATTTACTCTCCATCCAAACCTCTATGTTCATGAGGCAGATGGACAGAGTTTAATTTTATCATAATGTATTTGTCTAGTTTTCAGACCAGTATAACACTGAACTCATAAATTGAATTCGAAAGTAATTTCTCATATTCTATATCCTAGAAGAGCTCGTGTAGAACTGAATGTTCCATACTGAAGTTTTTTAAATGAAAAATTCAAATACTTTATTAGATATAGGACTATTCAGATAATCTAGTTCTTCCTGAGTAAACATGATAGCTTATCTTTCAAGGACTTTGCTCATTTCAACAAAGTAGTCAAATTATTGGGCTAATGATTCCTGAAATATTCCCTAATTATCCTTTAAATGTCAATAAGGTCTTGCATTTCTGATATTGGTAATTTGTCCTCTATTTTTTCTTGGTCACTCTGCCTACAGATGTATCAATGTTACAAATCTTTTCCAAGGACTAGCTTTTAATTTCACTGATTTTACTCTACTGTTTTTCTCTACTGAATTTCATTGATTTCTATGCTACCTTATTATTTATTTCTTTAGTTTCAATTTGGGTTTAATTATTTGCCCTTCTATTTCTGCTATGTTAAGGCAGATGATCAGAACACTGATTGGAAATATTTATTTTCAAACATAAGCTTTTATTACTATAAATTTTCTTCTAAGTACTGTTTTATTTGAATCCTCTAAATTTTGATATGTGGTTTTTCAATTTCATCCTAATTTCCTTGTGACTTTTATTTTGACTCATGGATCATTTCATCATTTCTAAATGTAGAAATTTGATGTTATACATCAAATATTTTCAAATATTTAAAAAAAATTTGATCTCTTCCAATGACTGTGTTTAGTTTAATTCTATATGGTCAGATAACATATTTTGCATAATTTTCTTATAAGTTTCTTAAGACTGTGTTTTATGGGCCCAGAAAGTACTCTATCTTGCATATAAAAAGACTGTATATTTCACTACTGTTGGGTAGAATGCTCTATAAATGTCAATTAGGTCATGTAAGTTGGTTTATTCTAGTCTTAAATTTCCTTATTGGTTTTCTATCTCCCTATTCTATTGATTTTTGAGGGAAAAGCATTTAAGTCTCCAACTATAATTGTGAATTTCTCAATCTTTCCTTTCCGTTCTAACAGGTTGTTTTTTGTTTTTACTACATTTTTGATGCTCTTTTGTTAGACACAATTAAGGTTATTAAGTCTTTTTGGGAAAATGACTGATTGTTATGTTCTTTATCCTAATCATGTTATTTGGTCAAAAGTTTACTCTCTCTGATATTAATAGATACATTTGAGCTTTTGTTGGTTAGTGTTTGTATGGTATATATATTTCCTTCCTTATAACTTATGTCTTTATATTAAAAGTGGGTTTCTTACAAAAAGAACAGTTATAGTCTCATATTTTCATCCAACATGAAGAGCTCTTTTAATTGGTAACATCAAACCACTTACATGTAATATAATTATTAATACAGTTAGATTCAGCTTACCATTTTAGTATCTGTTTTCTGCTTATTCCCTGTGTTTTCTGTTCTCCTGTTTGCTCTTTCCTCTTTTCCTTAGAAAATTTTTAGTATTTCTTATTTTTATATTAACTTTCTACCTATATCTTTTTATATAATTTTTTACTGGTTCCTCCTCTGAGGATTTATCAGATGGATAGGTAGATAAACACACATATAAATAGATACAGATATAGCAAATCTTACAAAGTCCACTTAGAGTTAACACTGTACCAGGTCAAGAAAAATGCAGAAACACTGCAACCACATAGGCCCTTTTAATTCCATCTCCACACTAGATTTTATGTTTAGCCATCATATATATTATACCCACATTAAAAACTTCTCAGACAGTGGGATAACTTAAGAATAAAATTAGTCCTTTATACTTATTCACCATTTTGTTTTATCTTCCTAAATATCCATCTGGTATCATTTCCCTTCAGCCTGGAGAACATTCATTAACATTTCATTAAAGCAAACGTGTTAGAAATGGATACTCTTAATTTCATCTTCATTCTTGAAGGATATTTTCAATGGATATAGGGTTCTGGATTAACAGTTCTCTTCTTTCAGTAGTTGAAAGATGTTGTTCCACTATCATCTGACTGCCATGATTTCTGATGAAAAATCTGCATTTATCCAAATTATTGTTCCCCTGTATGTATCATTTTTTTCCAGCTACTTTCAAGGCTTTCTTTATTTTTGGTTTTCAACAGTTTGATTACTGTGTTTATGCATGGTTTTCTTTCACTTTACCCTAATTGGTATTCACTGAGCGTCTTTCATTTATAAATTTGTATCTTTCATCAAATTTGGGAAGTTTTCTACCATTATTTCTTCAAATTTTTTTTCCTACCCCAATCTCTTTCTCCTTTCCTTCTGGTAGACCTTTGGAATCAACCAACAAAACCTCAAGGCTCTGTTCATTTCTTTTCAATCTCTGTTTTTCAAAATGATCTTCTTTTCTTTTCTTTTTTTTGAGACAGAGTCTTGCTGTGTTACACAGGCTAGAGTGCAATGGCGCCATCTTGGCTCACTGCAGCCTCAACCTCTTGGGCTCAAGGATCTTTCTGCCTCAGCTTCCTGTGTAGCTGGGACCATAGGCACCCTCCACCATACCTGGCTAATTTTTTGGTATTTCTGTAGAGACAGGGTCTTACTTTGTTGCCCAGGCTGGTCTCGGAACTCCCTGGCTCAAGCAATCCTCAGCCTCCCGAAGTGTTTTGTTGCCCAGGCTGGTCTCAGAATTCCCTGGCTCAAGCAATCCTCAGCCTCCTGAAGTGTTGGGATTATAGGCATAAGCCACTGTATTCGGCCACAAACTGAATAATTTCTAATGATCTGTCTTCAACTTCTGGCTCTTTCTTCTGTTATCACCATTCTGCTATTGCATCAATCCAGGATATTTTCCATTTCAGATATAGTACTACCCACATAAAAGAAATTTCAACAGATTTCTGCAGGGTTATGGTTCACTTAAAATAATATTTTAGAAAACAATCATCTACCAATCTAGTTACAACCTAAGAATAAGTGGATTAATTCACTACTTAATCAAAAGTGAACCTAATTTTACCTACCACTTAAGTATAAAACAGGCCCTTGGCTCCAATATATTGGTCTTTCTAATAATCTTCAGGGAAGTACCCTGAGGACAACATACCAAACAGAGAATATAGTACCTATTCCCAAAGAATACTTAAAACAAAAAAAGAAAAATAAAGGAGGAAACAGAAAAACAGTGAAGAACTTAATGAAGAAATACCAATTAAAAACAGAGGGAAAGTGTTCTCAGGCTCCTTACCCTGAGCTATCTGTTCATCCCACCCTATTCTAAACAAACATTTTGATCTTCTAATACTTAATTTATTAATACAAATGCCATTCTCTTCATCCCACAATGGAGCCTGAAATTATTGCTGCTTTGAATTTAGAGCTTATAACAGAACCAATTTCGAATAGAAATTCTGGAAAAATAAAGATAGATAACTCTAATGCTTTTGAGGGTGACTTAAAGGGGAAAAAAATAACAGGGCATATAAAACCCTTCCACAGTTCAAAAGAAGAAGACTACTCGAGAAGTATGAACAAATTATCTAGGGAAAAACTTGGACATAAAAAAGGAAAACTATGAGAAATACGTCTAATTCGTATTCTTAGTAATATTTGAGGAGACATGTTATTTATTGAAAAAAGGATAACTTTGGAAAAATGAAGAAAGCTTTCAGATAAAGATATTGAGGGAATGTGTTCTCTTTCTGGGCCCATGAGGGGGCATAGTTTTAAGGGCAAGAACTTCCCAGCGCCATTCCTCTCGTCTCTCTCCATCCAGGATATTTAACGGTCTCTGTTTTAAATTTTCATGAGCACAGGAAGAATCCAAAAGTCACTCACTCCAATGGAAGTTCTAAGGAACCCCTTTCATTGGCCAGTGGGTCTTAGAGAAGGTGGGGGTTCCTCCCAGGTTAAAAGTCCCCTTCTTCCACACCCCTTCGGATTCCATGTTTGAATCCCCTTTCACCCTCGTGGAAGCTGTCTTCCTTTCTCCTGGATTTCCCCTCTGCAGTCCCCTTCCATACTCTCTAGTGGAAGCAGCCTGTCTTCCCCTCCTAAACTCCATCTCTCTCTCTCTATTCCCTTCCACTCAGTGTGGAAACTGCTTTCCTCTCCTGGATTCCATCTGTCTGGATTCTCTCACTCAGTGTGAGAGTTAGCTGTTTTTTTTCTCTCTCCTTCTCCTGTTTCTCCTTCTCTACTTAAATAAATCACTTTCTACGAACATTTTTGAGTTGGCATTTACTGCGCACTGCACCGTGGTCTCCTCTCCCCTTCTTGAGGGAGTGAATAGACCAAGAATCTGGAGAAATGCCCTCTCAGGGGAACTGAGGGCTCCCCTGAACCCCAACAATATCATTACCAAATTTTAAAATACAATGAGAGAAGAAAGGATAGTGTCAAAAATTCTAAACTGACTTACTATGCCAGCTAAAAATATATATCCTAAAAATGACGGGAAAGGTTAGAGAGGTCAGTCTGACAAGGAAGAAGACAGAGGTAGACACAGAGGATGGATCCAAGAAATATAATATACATATAATAGGAAAGCCAAGAGAGAACTGGCAGACTGACAGGAAAAGGAGAAAATAAATAGCAGACAAACATTCGCTAAGTTAAACAGATTTAAAATTTTAGAACCCAAGGGTTCATTAGCATCGTAACAAATTAGTAAAGAAAAAACAAACATAGACCACATCTAATTTTCTTTTTCCTAAAAATATTGAAAACATTTACATATCCAGACAGTTAAAACAGATTCTTTAAAAGAGAAAGAGAAAAGCAATCTCGGAGGCAGAGCAAGATGATGGAATGGAAAGCTCCAATCATACTCCCAACAAGGATACCAAGTTAACAACTATCTACACAGAAAAAAACACCTTCATACAAATCAAAAATCAGGTGAGCATTCACAGGACTTGGCTTGAACTTCATATTACTGAAAGAGGCAGTGAAGAGATTAAAAGAAGAGATTAAAAGAAACAGTTCAAAATCACCAATGCCACCCTTTTCCTCTGAGTTGTGAGGCCCCTGTTCCAGGAGCAGTGCATGGTATGGATGGTATCTCTGGGCTTTGCGGGAGGGAGAACACCGCAACTGTGAGGCATTGAACTCAGTGCTGTCCTGTTAGAGCAGAAAAGAAAACCAGATCAAACTCAGCTGATGCCCACCCACAAGGGGAGTATTTAAACCAGCCCTAGCCAGAAATGAATCCCAGAGGTCCAAATTTGAGTCCCTGGCAAACCTCACCACCAAGGGCTTACAGCATTCTGTATCTCCAAGTAAACTTGAAAGGCAGTCTAGGCCATAAGGACTGCAACTCTTCAGTGAGTCCTACAGCTGAACTAGGCCTAGAGACAGTGGACTGAGGGGTCACCCAACATATGGAGACAACACCTGGGGCAGCCAAGGGAGTGCTGGCATTACCTCTCCTATACTCAGGTTGCACAGCTGGCAGCCGCAAAAGAGACTGCTCCCTTCCACTTGAGGAGAGGAGAGGGAGAAGTGGGGAAGACTTAGTCTTGCATCTTGGATACCAGTTCAGCCACAGCAGGATAGGGTACCAGTCAGAGTCATGAGGCCCCCATTCCAGGACCTAACTCCCGGATGACATTTCTGGACACACCCTTGTCCAGAAGGGAACTTGCTGCCTTGAAGGAAAGGGCTGAGGCTTGGCAACATTCATCATCTGCTAACTGAAGAGCCCTTGGGCCCTGAATAAACAGCAGCAATACCCAGGTACTATATTAAGGGCCTTGGGTGAACTGCTGAGACTTGCTGGCTTCAGGTGAGACACAGCACATTCCCAGCTATGGTGACTATGGAGCAAAACTCCTTCTGCTTGAGAACAGCAGAGGGGAAAATAAAGAGGGCTTTGTTTTGCACCCTCGATACCAGCACAGCAACAGCAGGGTGGAGCATCAAGTGAGCTCTTGCATCCTCGATTCCAGGACTTGGTTCTTGGACAGCATTTCTGGACATGTGCTGGGCCAGAGGGTGAGTCCCAGGCCAAGCGGCATTCATGCAAAGTACTGCCAGACTACCCTCAAAAGTCCCTTAAGGCCCAAGGTGTCTTAAGCTGACTTAAGTCAGCTTTTCGACTTAAGAGACTTTGGGCCTTAAGGGACTATGGGGGTACTCTGGCAGTACTCTTTGTGGCCGGGAGCGGTGGTGGCTACAGGTTGTGGCTCCTCTGCCTTTGAAAAGGGGAGGGAAGAAGAGTGGGAAGGACTGTATCTTGTGGTTGGAGTGCCAGCTTGGCTACAATACAACAGAACACTAGGTAGACTTTTAAGTTTTCTGACTCTAGTCCCTGAGTCCCAGGGCTCCCAGACAGCACTTCTTGACCCATTCAGGGCCTAGAGGACCTTGCTGCCCTTAAGAGAAGGACACAGGCCTGATTGGCTTTGCTACCCGCTGACTATAGAGCCTCAGGGCCTTGAGCAAACATGGCAATAGCCAAGAAGTGGTTACAGCAGGCCTTGTGCAGCAAGACCCAGTGCTGTGCTGGCTTCAGGTCTGACCCAGTACAGTCACAGTACTGGTGGCCACAGGGGTGCTTGTGTCACCACCCTCAGATTTATCCGGCTCAAAACAGAGAAGAGACTCTGTATGTTCGGAAGAAAGTAAGGAAAGAGAATAAAAGTTTCTGCCTGGTAATCCAGAGAATTCTCCTAGATCTGTTCCAAGATCATCAAGGCAGTATCTCTATAAGTCTGCAAGAACCATAGTGTTACTGGGCTTGGGGTGACCCCTAAAGCAAATATAGCTTAGATCACAACACCCAAGTTCTTTCAAATATCTGTAAAGACTTCCAAAGAAGGATGGCTAAAAACATGCCAAGGCAGTGATGACTACAATAAATAACTAACTCTTCAATGCCCAGACACCAAAGAACATCTACTACTAGAATCAACCTCTATGAGTCTGCAAAAATAAAAAACACAGCATTATTGGGCTTGGGGCCCAAGTCCCTTTATATACTAGAAAGCTTCCCAAGAAAGATAAGCAAAAACAAGCCCATGCTGTGATGACTACAATAAATACCTAACTCTCCAATGCCCAGAAATTAATTAACATTTATAAAGCATCAAGACCATCCAGAAAAATATTACCTCACCAATCAAACGAAACAAGGCACCAATTCTGGAAAAATAGAGAAATATGTAATCTTTCAGACAGATAATTCAAAATAGCTGCCTTGAGAAAACTCAAAGAAATTCAAGGTAACCCAGAAAAGGAATTGAGAATTCTATCAGATAAATTTAACAAAGCTATTGAAACAGTTAAAAAGAATCAAGCAGAAATTCTAGAGTTGAAAAATGCAGTTGATATACTGAAGAATGCATCAGAGTCTCTTATTAGCAGAATTAATCAAGCAGAAGAAAGAATTTATGAGCTTGAAGACAGGCTCTTTGAAAATACACAGAGGAGACAAAAAAAAATAAAAATAAAAAAGAATGAAGCATGTCTATAAGATCTAGAAAACAGCCTCAAAAAGGCAAATCTAAGAGTTATTGGCCTTAAAGAAAAGGTAGAGAAATAGATGGGCATAGAAAGCTTATTCAAAGAGATAATATCAGAGACCTCCAAAACCTAAAGAAAGATATCAACATTCAAGAACAAGAAGGTTATAGAACATCAAGCAGATTTAACCTAAAGAAGACTACCTCAAGACATTTAATAATCAAATTCCCAAAGGTGAAGGATAAAGAGAGGATCCTAAAAGCAGCAAGAGAACAGAAACAACGTACAATGGAGCTCTAATATGTGTAGCAGCAGACTTTTCAATGGAAACCTTACAGGTTGGCAGAGTGACATGACATATTTAGAAGTAGTGAAGGAAAATAACTTTTACCTCAGAATAGTATATTCAGTGAAAATATCCTTCAAACACGAAGAAGAAATAAACTTCCCCAAACAAAAGCTGAGGGATTTCATCAATGCCAGGCCTGTCCTACAAGAAATGCTAAAGGGAGTACTTCAATCAGAAAGAAAAGGACATTAATGAGCAATAAACAATCACCTGAAGGTACAAAACTTATTGGTAATAGTAAGTACACAGAAAAACACAGAATATTATAAAAGTGTAACTGTGATGTATAAACTATTCTTATTCTAAGTAGAAAAACTAAATGATGAACCAATAAAAAACAGTAACTACAACAGCTTTTCAAGACATAGTACAATAAGATAGAAACAAAAAAAAAAATACTGAGGAAACAAAGTTAAGGAATAGAGTTTTTATTAGTTTTCTTTTTGCTTGTTTGTTTATGCAGATAGTGTTATTTTAACCTGTTGCTATCAGGTTAAAATAATGGATTATAAGATAGTATTTGCAAGCCTCATAGTAACCTCAAACCAAAAAACATACAATGTATACACAAAAAGTAAAAAACAAAAAACTAAATCATATTACCAGAGAAAACGCCTTCAATATAAGAAGACAAGAAGGAAAGAAAGAAAACTATAAAATAAATAGAAAACAAGTAACAGAATAGCAGGAGTTAAGTGCTTACTTATCAATAATAACATTTAATGTAAATGGACTAAACTCTCCAATTAGAAAAACATAGAGTGGATGAATGGATGAATAAACAAAACCTATTCATTTGTTCCTCACAAAAAAATCACACTTCACCCATAAAGACATATATTGACTGAAATAAAGGTATCAAAAAGACATTCCATCCCAACAGAAATAAAAAAAGAGTAGGAGTTGCTATACTTATACCAGACAAAATAGATTTCAAGACAAAAACTATAAGAAGCTACAAAGAAGGTCACTATATGATAAAGGAGTCAATTCAGCAAGAAGATATAACAATTTTAAATACATATTCACCCAACACTGAAGCACCCAGATATATAAAGCAAATATTATTAGCGCTAAAGAGAGAGAGAGGCCTGAATGTGCTGGAGACTTCGACATCCCACTTTCAGCATTACACAGATCTTCCAGACAGAAAATCAAATACCAAACTTAATGTGCACTATAGACAAAACTGAATCTAATAGATATTTACAGAATATTTCATCCAAGAGCTGCAAAATATACATCCTTTTCATCAACACATGAATCTTTCTCAAGGAGGGACCATATGTTAGGTTACAAAACAAGTCCTAAAACATTAAAAAATTGAAATAATACACATCTTCTCTGACCACAATAGAATAAAACTAGAAATTAATAACAAAAGAAATTTTGAAAACTATACAAATACATGTAAATTAAACAATATGCTCCTGAATGACCAGTGAGTCAATGAAGTAATTAAGAAAGAAATTTAAAAATCTAAGAGGCAACTTCATAGCTATAATACTAATGTCAAAAAAAGACGAAAAACTTCAAAGAACAATCTAACACTGCATCGAACTAGAAAAGCAAGAGTGAACAAATACAAAATTAGTAGTAAGAAATAATAGAGATCAGAGAAGAAACAAATGAATTTGAAATGAAAAAATAGAAAAGTTCAATGAAACAAAATGCTTTTTTTTGGAAAAGTTAAACAAAATTGATAAACCATTAGCTAGACTAAGAAAAAAAAAGAGAAAACCCAAATAAATGAAATCAGAAATGAAAAAGGAGATATTACAACTGATGCTACAGAAATTCAAATGATAATTAGTGGCTACTATGAGCAACTATATATTCCAATAAATTGGAAAATCTAGAAGAAATTCTTAAACACATACAATCTACAAAGATTGAACTCGGAAGAAATCTAAAACCTGAACAAACCAATATCAAATTACAAGATCAAAGCTGTAATAAAAAGTCTCCCACTAAAGAAAAGCCCAGAACCTGACAGCTTAACTGCTGAATTCTACCAAACATTTAAAGAAGAATTAATAGCAATCCTACTCAAATTATTCTGAAAAATAGAGGAGGGAATACTTCCAAACTCATTCTATGAGGCCAGTATTACCCTGATATCAAAACCAGAGAAAGACACATCATGAAAAAAGAAAATGACACACCAGTATCTCTAATGAATATTGATGCAAAAATCATCAACAAAATGCCAGAAAGCTGAATTCAACAATACATCAGAAAGATCATTCATCATGACCAAATGGGATTTATCTCTGGGATGCAAGGATGTTCAACATACACAAATCAGTCAATGTGGTATACACATCATATCAACAAAACGAAGGATAAAAACCATATGATCATTTCAATTGATGCTGAAGAAGCATGTGATAAAAGCAAACATCCTTTCATGATAAAAACTATCAAAAAACTGGGAATAGAAGGAACATACCCCAACATAATGAAAGCCATGTATGACAAAATCACAACTAGTATCATACGGAATGAGGAAAAACTGAAGTCTTTCCTATGTGCTCTGGAACATGACAAGGATGCCCACTGTCATCACTATTATTCAACATAGTACTGGAAGTCCTAGCTAGAGTAATTAAACAAGAGAAAAATACAAAGGGTATCCAATTGGAAAGGAAGAAATTAAATTATCCTCGTTTGCAGATGATATGATCTTACACTGGGAGAAAACTAAAGACTCCATCACAAAACTATTAGAACGGACAAATTCAGTAAAGTTGCAGGATACAAAATCAACATACCAAAATCAGGAGCATTTCTAGATGCCAACAATGAACAATGTGAAAAAGAAATTTAAAAAGTAACCTCATTTACAATAGTCACACACAAAATTAAATACTCAGAAATTAACCAAAGAAGTGAACTATCCATATAGTGAAAACTGTAAAACACTGATGAAAGAAATTGCAAAGGACACCAAAAAAATTGAAAAATATTCTATGTTCATGGCTTGGAAGACTCATTATTGTTAAAATGTCCCTACTACCCAAAACAATCTACAGATTCAATGCAATGCCTATCAAAATACCAATGACATCCTTCACAGAAATAGAAAAAAAATCCTAAAATTTATATGGAACCACAAAAGACCCAGAATAGCGAAAGCTATACTAAGCAAAAAGAACAAAACTGGAGGAATCACATTACCTGACTTCGAATTATATTGCAAAGCTATAGTAACCAAACAGCATGTACTGGCATACAAACAGACACACAGACCAATGGAACAAAATAAAGAACCCAGAAACAAATCCACGTGCCTACAGAGAACTGAGAAAGGTACCAAGAACATACACTGAGGAAAAGACAGTCTATTCAATAAACAGTGCTAGGAAAACTGGATGTTTATGTGCAATAAAACAAAACTAGACCCCTATCTCTCACCATAAACAAAATCAACATGGATTAAAGACTTAAATCTAAGACCTCGGGGAAAATCTCCAGGACGTTGGTCTGGGCAAAGGTTTCTTGAGTAATACCCCACAAGCACAGGCAACCAAAGCAAATGGACAAATGGGATCACATCAAGCTAAAAAGCTTCTGCACAACAAAGGACACAATCAACAAAGTGAAGAGACAAGCCATAGAATGGGAGAAAATATTTGCACATTCACAAAACCCATCTTACAAGAGATTTAAAACCAGAATATATAAGGAGCTCAATCAATTCTATAGGAAAAAGTCTAATAAACTAAAAACGAGCAAAAGACTTGATCAGATGATAAAAAGTGGGCAAAATATTTGAACAGACAATTCTTAAAAGACCTGCAAATGGCAAACAGGCATATGAGAAGATACTGAACGTCACTGATCATCAGAGAAATGCAAATCTCACCTATAATGAGATATCATCTCGCCCCAGTTAAAATGGCTTGTGTCCAAGAGACAGGAAATAACAAATGCTGCAAGGATGTGGAGAAAAATGAATCCACTGTTGGTAGGAATGTAAATTAGTACAACTACTATGGGAAACACTTTAGAGTCTCCTCAAAAAAACTAATAATTGAGCTACCATACGATCCAGCAATCCCAGTGCTGTGTACAACCCCAAACAAAGGAAATCGGTATAGCAAAGAGACATCTGCACTCCTATGTTTGCTGCAGCACTGTTTACAGCAGCTAAGATTTGTAAGCAACCAACCTAAGTGTCTACCAACAGACAAATATATAAAGAAAATCTAGGGCAAATACACAATGGAGTACCATTCAGTCATAAAAGAATGGGATCCAGTCATTTGCAACGACATGGGTGGAACTGAAGATCATGTTAAGTGAAGTAAACCAGGCAGAAAGACAAACATCTCATGTTCTCACTTACTTGTGGGATCTAAAAATCAACAATTGAACTTATGGACATAGAGAGTAGGATGATTACCAGAGGCTGAGAAGGGAAGTGGGGGCTACAGGGGAGGTGGAGTGGTTAATGGGTACAAACATAACAATGAATGAATAAGACCTTCTATTAGACAGCAAAATAGAGTGATGACAATCAATAATAACTTAATTGTACATTTTAAAGTAACTTAAAAGGTGTAATTAAATTGTTTGTAACTGAAAGGATAAATGTTTAAGGGGATGGATACCTCATTCCCCATGATGTGCTTATTTCACATGCACACTTCTATCAAAACATCTCATGTACCCTCAAAATATACACCTATTATATACCCACAAAAAATTTTTTTTAAATATATGGCTGGGTGCAGTGGCTCACACCTGTAATCGTGTCACTTTGGGAGGCCAAGGCGGTGGATTACTTGAGGCCAGGAGTTCAAGATCAGCCTGGCCAGCATGATGAAACCCCATCTCTACTAAAAATACAAAAAAATTAGCTGAGCATGGTAGTGAGCACCTGTAAGCTCAGCTACTCGGAAGGCTGAGGCAAGAGACTCACTTGAACCCGGTAGGCAGAGGTTGCAGTGAGCTGAGATCATGCCACTGCACTCTAGCCTGGGCAACAGAGCAAGACTCCATCTCAAAAAAAAAAATTAATAATAAGATTAAAAGAAATAAAAAAGTTTTCTAAAAAACAACCTCATTGGCATCGCATCACATTTCTGCTCCATACAGCTAAAGCCAGAGGAAATCAAGAATAAAATCTCCAAAAATTTAAGGAAAAGAAAAAACTGCAACCCAATAATACTATTCTTAAATAATCTATTTTCACATGGAAAAAGAATGGAAACCTGTTCCTACAGGCAAGGACTTTGAAAGAATGCCATCTACATTATCTTCCTGAATGAAATGTCCCTGTCACCTGAAAGTAAACCAAAAATCTAGAGAATGAGGAGGGGCTAGGCGTGGTGGCTCATGCCTGTAATTCCATCACTTTGGGAGGCCGAGGAGGGCAGATCTCCTGAAGACAGGAGTTCAAGACCAGCATGGTAAACTCTATCTCTACTAAAAATACAAAAATTAGCTGGGCATGGTGGCACACGCCTATAATTCCAGCTACTTGGGAGGCTGAGAAAGGAGAATCACTTGAACCAGGAAGGCGGGGGTTGCAGTGAGCTGAGATCACAACACTGCACTCCAGCCTGGGCGACAGAGTGAGACTCCATCTCAAAACATAAAAATAAAAAAAGAATGAGGAGAAAAAAAGTAAAAGCAAATATAATTGAGAGAGACAGAGTTCATGCGTACAGAAGTATTTTTAATAGGGTTCATAACATTTAAAATAAACATCCAAAATGATTTTTGAAAAACAAGCTCCCAATTTCCCACTTTCCCCACAACTGCTGGCAACCACCATTCCACCTTTTGTCTCTATGAGTTTGATTATTCTAGGTACCTAATAAAAGTGAAATCATACAATATTTATTTTTTTGTGTATGGCTTAGTAGACTCAGCATAATGACTTAAGGTTCATCCATGTTGTAGCATGCATCAGAAATCCATTCCTTCTTAAAGCTGAACAGCATTCCATTGCACTTATGTACCACATTCATTTATCTGTTCATGCACTGATAAGCACATGAGTTGTTTCCACCTATTGGCTACTGCAAATAATGCTACTATGAACACTGATGTAGAAATATCTGTTCAAATACCTCCTTTCAATTGTTGTGTGTATATACCCAAAAGAAGAATTGTTAGATTATGTGATAATTCCATTTTTAATTTTTTGAGGAACCACCATACTGTTTTCCACAGTAACTGCACCATTTTACACTCCCACCAGCAATGCACAAGAGTTCTTATTTCTCCATCCTCACCAACACTTACAATTTTGTTTTCCTGATAATAACCATCCTAATGGTGTAAAGTGATCTTACTATGGTTTCGATTTCCATTTTCCTAATAATTAGTGATGCTGGGCATCTTTCTCTCTTAATTGTTGTCCATCTATATATCTTCTCTGGAGAAATGTGTATTCCAGTCTTTTACCCATTTTTTCATTTGGTCGGTTTCTGTCGTTGCTGTTGTAGTTGTTTTTTGAGATGCAGTCTCCCTCTGCCATTCAGGCTGGAGTGCAGTGGTGTGATCTCAGCTCACTGCAGCGTCTGCCTCCTGGGCTCAAGCAATTCTCCTACCTCAGCCTCCCAAGTAGCTGGGATAACAGGCGCCCACCACCACGTCTGGCTAATTTTTGTATTTTTCGTAGAGACCACTGTGTTGGCCACAGTGGTCTTAAATTCTCAAATTCCTAATCTCAAGTAATCCACCTGCCTTGGCTTCCCAAAGTGCTGGGATTACAGATGTGAACCACCACACCTAGCCATCTGGTCGGTTTTTAATAGTTAAGTTGTGGGAGTTCTTTATATATTCTGGATATCAATCTTTTATGAGATATATGATTTGCAAATATTTTCTTGTTTTCTATGGGTTGCCTTTTCACTCTGTTGATGGTGTCCTATGATGCATACAAGTTTTAATTTCGATAAAATCCAAATAATTTTTTTAACAGCTCATGTTTTGGTGCTGTATCTAAGAATCCTGTGCCAAATCCAATGTCATAAAGCTTTTTCTCTATGCTTTTTTCTAAGAGTTTTATAATTTTAGTTCTTACATTTAGGTCTTTGATCCATTTTGATTTACTTTTAACTAGGTGTGATACAGAAAGAAATCCAACACCATTTTCTTACATATAGGTAATCCAGTTTCCCCAACACTATTTGTTGAAAAGATTCTCCTTTCCCAATTGATTGGTCTTGCACCATTATCAAGAATCATTTGACTATTTATATCAGGGTTTATTTCTGAGTTCTCTCTTGTGTTCCACTGCTCTGTATGTTATCTGTCTTTATTCCAGGACCACAATGTCTTGATTACTGTAGCTTTGTTACAGATTTTGAAATCAGAAGTATAAGACGTTCAAGTTTGTTCTTTTTTTTTTTTTTGAGACGGGCTTTTGAGACAGAGTCTTGCTCTATTGCCCAGGCTGGAGTGCAGTGGCATGAACACAGCTCACTCCAAGTGATAATACAACCTCAGCCTCCCAAGCAGCTGGGACCACAGGCACAGGCAGTAATTTTTTTATTATTACTTTTGTAAAGACAAGGTCTTGCCATGTTGTCTAGGCTGGTCTCAAACTCCTGGGTTCAAATGATCCTCCTGCCTCAGCTTCCCAAAGTGCTGGGATTACAAGTGTGAGCCACTGTACGCAGCCAGTTTTGTTCTCTTTCAAGGTTGTTTTGGCTATTCAGGGACTCGTGAGATTCTATGTAAATTTTAGGATAAATTTTTTTCTATTTTTGCCAAACACATCATTGGAATTTTGATAGGAATTGCACTGAATATACAGATCATTTTGACATCTTGACAATATTAGTCTTCCAACCCAGAAACATAGATATCTTTCCATTTGTTTGTGTCTTCTTTAATTTTTCTCAGTAACATTTCAGTGTACAAGTCTTTCATCTGATTAAGCTTATACCTGAATATTTTATTCTTTTTGATACTATTATAAATGAAATACATGTTTAATTTTATTTTCAGTTTACCGTTAATGTATAGAAATGCAAATCATTTGGTGTGTTTATTTTCTATCCTGCAACTTTGGTAAATTTGTGTATTGGTTCTAACAGTTTTTTGAGGAATCTTTAGGGTTCTCTACATATAAGATAACGTGAATAAAAATAATTTTACTTTTTCCTTTTCCATTTGGATGCCTTTTATTTCTTTTTCTTGCATGATTGCTCTGGCTAACATTTCCAATACTGTGTTGCATAGAAGTGGTAAAAGCAAGCATCCTTGTTTCTGATCTTGGAGTAAAATATTTCAGTCTTTCACTATTGAGTATAATGCTAGTTCTGGGTTTTCCACACCTGCTCTTCAATAGATAGGTTGAGGTAGTTTCCTTCTATTCCTAGTTTGTTGAGTACTTTTATCATTAAAGTGTATTAAATTTTGTCAAATCTTTCTCTGCATAAATTGAGATGATTGTGAGGGATTTTTCCCTTTCCTTCTGTTAATGTGGTATGTTACACTGAATTTTGTATGTTATTCATGTTATTTTTAATTACAGTCATGTGCTACATGTTTTGGTCAAGGAGGGACCACATATATATAGTCTTATTGTAAGATTATAATACTGTATCTTTACTGTAACTTTCTACATTTAGATATGTTTACATACACAAATACCATTGTGTTACAACTGCCTAAAGTATTCAGTACAGTAAGTAACATGCCGTACAGATTTATAGCCCAGGAATAGACTATGTCATATAGCCTAAGTGTGTAGCAAGCTTGTGTAAGTATACTAGGTTTGTGTAAATACACTCTATGATGTTCACACAACAAACTGCCTAAGGATGCATTTCTCAGAAAGCATCCCTGTCATTAAGCAATGCATGAATGTAAGTGATGCAAGACTGTACTGAATAATAATCTAGATTCAAAAATTCACATAACTTTCAAACTCAGTTTTTCGAAAAAGGATGAAATTGTGTTTAACTTTTAATTTTCACTGGTCATTCTTCAAAGCAATAAAGATAAGATAAAAGTTCAGAATTTTGAATTTACAGAAAACTGCTAGTTAATTCACAGGTAACAAAAAGAAAGATAAAAGGTTTCAAAGGGTTTTAGACCCAACTGTAAGTCTTAAGAATCAGCAGCCAAGAATAAATGGAGATACAGAAAGTTAACTGACCCTTATTTTGTATCCCAGAGACTACACTGGAGCAAAACTGACAGAAAACTCACTCAAGTTCTACAGGTATCACATCACCAATAAAACCTCACACTTGATAACCAGGAATTCATCCTGATGCACACCAACACTGCAGAAAATTCTTGGTATTTTAATCAATTTCCAACCCAATAATTTTTTAAAAGATGCAAGCAACAGCCCCAAGTTGAATCCTTTGAAGCATACATAGAATCAAAGCATTGCTACTGAAGGAAGAAAGAGCAAGAACAAGGGATAAACAGGCCGGAAAGATTCATACCAAACTATTTATTATAGTTATTAATTCAATACAATGTACCACCACAACCAGCTAATTTTTTTGTCTTGACAAAAACTTTAAACATCTTAGGTCAATTGTAATTTTTCCAGTTGGCTTATTAAGATTTCTTTCCATGGTTTCAGCTTGCATTCCTGCAGGGCACAGACCTGCACTACCATGTAAAGCAGGGACTGACCTTATTTGTTCTTTAAACTTTGGCTCTTAATCCCATTAAGGGAATTTATTTCACGAAATTCCCAGATATTATTTTAAATGTCTGTCAAAACATTAATAACTCTTTTACTGTCAGATATAAACTTATAGGAAAATGAAAATATAGTAAAAATCAACATTTAGTACACTTTTAACTTAAAACATTAGAAAAACTGGAAATTAACTTGGTCAGGTACATTGGCTGACACCTGTAATCCCAGCACTTTGAAAGGTTGAGGTAGGAAGATCACATAAAACCAAGAGTTCCACACCAGACTGGGCAATATAGCAAGACCCCATCTCTACAAAAAATAAAAATAAATTAGCTGGGCATAATGGTACACATCTCTAGTTCCTGCTACTCAGCAGGCTGAGGTAGGAGGATCACTTGAGCTCAGGAGTTCAAGACTGCTGCAATGACAGTTATGACTGCACCACTGTACTCCAGCCTGGACAACAGAGCAAGATCCTGTCTCTAAAAAAATAAAAGCAAAGAAAATTAACTTATCACAAGTAGTTTGAACAGGGCTTGTTTTTTTAATCAGTGTTTAACTCATGATACTGAGGAAGTATCTTTTGTATTTCTCAGTAAATTATTGTGCTCCTTTCTAAGTTTGGATCAGCTTCCAACATTTTATCCTTTGTATTTTCAATGTTCTCAACTATTTCCTAGAGTTTCTTTAATTGATGTGAGGTCTTCTGCCAGCATCACTTCTTCTGGGACAGCTTCATTCTCTCCAACAAAATCACTTTCATCATTTATGTTGGTTGAAAAATCTCACCTTTACCAAGTTCCTCCAGCTATAAATTCAGTCTCTCAAAAACTCATAATGTCAATAGTTCCACAGTTATTCCTGTATAACTTTATTTACATTCTATCTGATTTTCATTTCATGTTATCACTTTTCATTTCTTTGCTATACTTTCACTTTGTTGGACGAATGCCTCTTTCAATTATTCATTTCTGTAAAATGTCACGTGTTTCTTATGTGTTTCTTACTGGGAGACAAAGAGGCAACACAACTACATGCTTTGTTGTCTGTGCATAAACTGAATAACAGATGCACAGTGACCAATCACTGACAGATTTTTGAAAGAAGTGACATGATTGGTTATGGATCATGATGCATATTTGTAATTTACACAGTTATTTGTAGAATAAAGAACTAGCTGTCAAGTTTGCACATTATCCAAGTATAATTAATATACCACGGTAAATGAAATTTGAACCATATTGTTAGGGGATTGGTGTTACTTAAGTAAACTGTAGTAATTGAAATTCATGTGTATAAAAGCCATGCAAAGCAAGAACTGCCTGCCCATAAATACACTTATGTATAAAGCATAACATTAACAAATCAAAAATTTACAACAGAATCCTCAAAATTGCCCCTACACTGCCAAATGACATAAACATAAAAGCAAGGATCAAATCACTTATAGATGTCCTACAGGTACAATTAGTACTTGACTTTAATATATTTGATTTTCATACCATCTCACTTTTCCTTTTCCTTTTTTTTTTTTTTTTTTTTTTTTTTTTTTTTTTTTTTTTTTTTTTTTTTTTTTTTTTTTTTTTTTTTTTTTTTTTTTTTTTTTTTTTTTTTTTTTTT
>PVKP010015974.1:0-23362 GCA_004027715.1 Plecturocebus donacophilus | reverse complement strand
ACATTAGGTATTTCTCCTAATGTTATCCCTCCCCAATCTCTCCACCCCCCGCTATCCCTCCCCTAGCCCCCCAACCCCCAACAGATCCCAGTGTGTGATGTTCCCCTCCATGTGTCCATGTGTTCTCATTGTTCAACACTCACTTATGAGTGAGAACATGCAGTGTTTGGTTTTCTGTTCTTCTGTCAGTTTGCTGAGAATGATGGTTTCCAGCTACATCCATGTCCCAGCAAAGGACATGAACTCATGCTTTTTATGGCTGCATAGTATTCCATGGTATATATGTGCCACATTTTCTTTATCCAGTCTATCACTGATGGGCATTTGGGTTGGTTCCAAGTTTTTGCTACTGTAAACAGTGCTGCAATGAACATAGTTCTCCATGTGTCTTTATAATAGAATGATTTATAATCCTTTGGGTATATATCCAGTAATAGGATTGCTGGGTCAAATGGTATTTCTATTTCTATATCCTTGAGGAGTAGCCACACTGTCTTCCGCAATAATTGAGCTAATTTACACTCCCACCAACAGTGTAAAAGCATTCCTATTTCTCCACATCCTCTCCAGCATCTGTTGTCTCCAGATTTTTTAATGACCGCCATTCTAACTGGCGTGAGATGGTCATACCACCTTAATTTTTAACAGAGCATGTGGAGTTAACTAACTTTCTTAACTGTAATTTGGGCTGGGCGTGGTGGCTCACACCTGTAATCCCAGCACTTTGGGAGGCCAAGGTGGGCAGATCTCCTGAGGTCAGGAGGTCAAGACCATCCTGACCAGCATAGAGAAACCCCGTCTCTACTAAAACTACAAAATTAGCTGGGCATGGTGGCACATGCCTGTAATCCCGGCTACTCAGGAGGCTGAGGCAAGAGAATTGCTTGAACACAGGAGGTGGAGGTTGCAGTGAGTCGACATCATGCCACTGCACTCCAGTCTAGGCAACAAGAGCAATATTCTATCTAAAAAAAAAAAAGTAACTCAGGCTTTAATATATCAAGAAAGGAAAAGAGATCTGATATTCTAATAGGATGTTACTGCCTGCTGGGAAACAGTATTGTTTTAGTTGCGTCATCACCTTATTACAGTAGTTTATTTATGCAGTTATGGAAATGTATTCTATTTTTACCGTATTAGATAAAAATAAGTGGAAAATAAAATCAGCAATAAGTAGTGTTAATAAGAAAAATTAGTTTTATGAATTTGATTCCACTGAAACAAAAGCAAAACTCCTTAGCATCTGACTGCCATCGGAATTAAGCAAGTAGTCTCTGTGAATGTGGAAAATCAAATGAGTATGTACAGAGAATGCAACACAAACTGCAAAACTATTTTACTAGAGATGGTATATACAATTAGAAACCATGGAAAACTAAAAAAAATTCAAATTAAAAAATTAAAAATAATTAAGGAATTATATCTTTAATTATCTGAAAATAGGATCCTTATAACTTATTAATCGTTTATGTTTTGCTTTACAGCTGATCACTAGTGAATGCTCTTATATTTAATAATATTTATTAGAAGTTTTAGCCTTCTAAACTGAACAAAGTATTTCTATTGGTAGTAATAGAATTTGACAAACAGATGAAAGTAAGTTCACAACATTTAGGCTGTGAAAGAACCAAAAAAAATCATTCTTTAGTATCTCTCTTTGTAGGAAGTCAAAATAGGCTTGTATTTCATTTTATTTTGTCTTCAAAATAATTACCTCATTCTCATATGAGAAATATCTTGAAATTAGATACAGGGAAATTAAAATAGAGAAAAGATGAAATTAAAACCTAAGTTTCTTGATTTTTGATACTTCAATATATACTTTTTTCTTTAACATCTTTAGACAGGAAATTCTAACTTAATATTAAGACAAAGAGAATATTAGACTTGGTATTTAACATATTATTTAATATAATATAATCATTACTTCTCCATTTTTCCTAAATTGAAATAAACTAGTATTTTACCTACCCCAACAATCCGTTTCATAGCATCCAATTTAGCAGAATCTTTGTTGCTCTCCAACATTTGCTTTAGATCTTCATTCCTATTACAAAAAAGAGGAAATAAAATCCATACTTTGATTTTTATATTAGATAGCTTAAAATATGCCATTTTCATAAGAATTAGAAATAATATCATGGGCAATGTTAATTGCAGCAAGAAGGTGGCCAACTGCAGACCAGGGAGAGAAGCCTCATCAGAAATCAAACCCACCGACACCTTGATCTTGGACTCCCACACTCCAGAATTGTGAGAAAATTAATTTCTGTTGATTAAGCTGCCCAGTCTGTGGCATTTTGTTATGGCAGCCCTAGCAAACTAATACAAGAATTAAATGCTACAAACTGTCATTGCAAGAAAAAAATAAGTAAAAGCTAAGCACATTTTTTCCAAAAGGAATAAAGGCAATAAAATTCATTATGAAAAAAATTAGCCTTGCTTTCCAAACAGCTCATAAAACTAAATGCAGTGGTGACCAGTAGTGAAGACAAAATATAATTAAATAATTAAGACACCTACTTCTTCCTAACTAAAAATACAGCTTGAAAATATTTAAACAGTAGAGGCAGTAATATATACAAACTGTCTCTGAGAACATACAACTATTAAGCATATTATAAATGTTCACCTTAAGGAATTTAGAATCCTTGCATAAAACTTTGCAGGCTCTTTCACATTTCACAGGTAACAGAAGAAGGACGGAAATTAATGGAACCACATATATGAGTGTATTTTCTTCTGCTTTTTGCTGTATTTTCCAGTTTACTTCATGACTATGTATACTTTTATAATGAAAAACCTAAACCCCAAAAGAAACCTTTAAAAAATCTTACTGAAGGTAGGAAAGGAAAAAAAAAAAAAGAATTAGATAAACTAAATAGAAAGGAAATGTGATCAGACATACACGTGCCAAAAAAAGAAAATAATTTTCTCCTGCCTATTCTCCTTTTCTGTTCCCTCAAAGTGTCCCATTATTCTCCTCCATCACTTTTATCTGGAGAGAGAAGTGAGCAATGAAGAGGAATGGAGTGTCAATTTTTAGGACAGCCCAACCTCTAATTTCAAGCATAGTATTACTCATAAACTAATGGAAACCTGGTTTGCTCATCTAAAGCTCAAATTGAGAGAGTCCCCAGAACGAGCACCTGTTCTCTGAAAGTAAAAACAAGAAAACAGAATCTCAATATTAAAGCCAAAGATTTTGCTCTTCACGTTTAACAGAAAAGCTAGTTTTCAACAACAAATACTGCATTAATACAGGAGAGAAACTAATAACTTTGAGCTTCAGAGAAGAGACAAGAAAAATCCTAGGCACTGTTTCAGCCTGATGTAATACTCAGCTTCTCACATATGGCATAAGGATCTATTTAAAATTATTATACAAATTACCTGTTTCTTCCCAAATCCCTCTTTGCCTGTCGCCAAAATAGTAAAGATTTAGGAGAGTTAATACCATATCACCTGCTTTACCCTCAAAATATATTAACTTTTATTAAGTTCTTTTAGATCTACCTTCTTCATTATATAATTCAAATATGACCAGTTAACATGTATTACCACATAAATCTTAGATACTGTTTTACTAAATATCAATATTTGAGTCAAAATAATGCTGAATTAGCAACATTTTTCTCAACTCTTTGCTGAAAACCAATTGCTATTTCAAATATATACATTTTTAATTTACCTATGTCTTCATTTACCTATTTACCTGTGGCTTTCTAGCTTTGAGTATTAGGATACCAGCTTTATTTTTACATAAGTGACATCTTGTGGTGTCAAATGGTATAACTTTTCCTTTCCTGTTCAAAATATACCAGTTTTAGGTTTCAAAGGACAGAGAAGAACATATAACTGAAGGGTTAAGGCAAATCTTACTATTACCATGAAAGTCATTCTTATTTTAGTCCCAGAATGAGCAAGTAACTACAACTGAAAAGCAAAAGTTTCCAGGTTATATATTGGAACTAGGGAAGTGTTAGGGCTTTTACATTATGTAAACTACCTTTTTTTTTCTGAGATGGAGCTTTGCTCTTGTTGCCCAAGATGGAGTGCAATGGCGCGATCTCAGTCACTACAACCTCCGCCTCCCAAGTTCATGCAATTCTCCTGCCTCGGGCTCCCGAGTAGCTGAAATTAAGGCACGCACCACTACATCTGGCTAATTTTTTGTATTTTTAGTAGAAATGGGGTTTCACCATGTTAGCCAGACTGGTCTTGAACGCCTGACCTCAGGTGATCCACCAGCCTCGACGTCCCAAAGTGCTGGGATTACAGGCGTGAGCCACCATGTCCGGCCTACCTCTCTTTTATAAATCTATAATCCATAACTCATTAAAACCTTCCACTCCTTCTAAAGACAAACTAAATTAAGGGGAAAATTAAGACTCTGTAGTACTGTATACTACATAGTCTATATAGTGCTACTTAAAGAATGAGCTGAGAAAGTCTGGTCCAAGAATCATTACCAATTCACAAATTTTTGGAACCAACCCATGAGGAGATAGGTACCAAAATTCAGAGTAAGCACATTGAGAAACTTAACAGAACAACCTGACAGTGTAATTTTATGTTTACAGAATCTAATTTTAAAAGTGGGGCTTGTATTTTATTTTGTATGGCTTTTTCATTTTATTTTTCTTTTATTATGATTTTTTGGTTTTTTTGAGAAAGACTCTCACTCTGTTGCCCAGGCTGGAGTACAGTAGCGTGATCTTGGCTCACTACAATCTCCGCCTCCTGGGTTCAAGTGATTGTCCTGCCTCAGCCGCCTGAGTAGCTGGGATTACAGGCGTGCATCACCACACCTGGCTAATTTTGTATTTTTAGTAGAGACAGGGTTTCATTATGTTGGCCAGGCTGGTCTTGAACTCCTGACCTCAGGGGATCTGCCAACCTCGGCCTCCCGAAGTGCTATGATTACAGGCATGAGCCACCATGCCTGGCCCATTTTATTTTTCTAGTAATTTATTTTTTGTTGTATTTTGTAGAAGTATCCATCTATGTTGGACTGGAAATTTTAAAAAGAAAAAAGAAAGGCCCTTCACCATTTGAGAGCCCCACACTACAAAGTTACCTCTCTTTTCCTCAATATGTTCACCAAAATTTGTGTACCATAGAAAGCAACACCTAAAACTTACATCCAGGCATGAGGGACTGCAAAAGTGATAAGGAATAGCAATTTCCAATCAGAGGTAAATGACCGAAAAAGGATGTATAAAAATATTCAAGGAAGGAAAGGTTGGACCTTTATGGAGCCCTGCCAAAATATTTCAAAACACAGGCACCTCTTTAGGCATAGAGAACCACTCCAATAAAAGACAGTACTATCCAAGTGGTGCACTGCAAACATGAATGGATATGCAGAAAAAAATGCTAGAAACAGAGTCAAACTTACCATTTCTTAGTGCTATGTAGCCAAAGGGAGTGGCCTTCATGTTTTTGTGCACAACATTAAGGCTTACAAATGTTTTCAGTTCACCTAGGGTCTAAGCTTCCCTTGGACAGTGCTCAGTACTTTGTATAACTTTTGGCACAAAGCATTCACTTAATAAATGCAACAGTGAATAGAAACAAAAACTCCATTGCTAGTGTCTTTACCTACTCACCCATCTCTTAACTTTCTAAAAGTCAGAATCATAAAGTACCAAATTAATACGAATAGTCTTCTTATACTGTTCACAAGATTAAAAAGAAAAAAAGCCTATAGACACTTCCTCAACTCTTGGTAATCTCATCTACCCTTAATTTAAAATGCCTCTCACACAGGGTAACAAAAAACCTCTTGATTTAAAAATCGAAGGTAAAATCTCATAAATAGTTTCAGATTATTCCTCTATACTTGTGAGGACTAAACTCTGACCTTTATTCTCTCTTGCCCAAATTCCTAAGGAGCCTGAGGAGTCACGCCCTAAAAACCATAAATTCTCATCAGATGGGTTATAATTTAATCCTATATAACGTGGCTTACTTTCCAACCTGACTCTAGCATAATGTCACATGACAGATGAAGGCAATCAAAGTATTTTACCCCAAAATAGGCTTCCTTGCCATATTTTTGAACCGGCCCTGCAAAGCAGCCTTTTATGGAAGAAAATCTGTATCTGTAAAGAATCTCTATTAACATATCTTTCCCCTTCCAGACTCTAACATCCTAAAGAGATTAACTGAGAGTCCAACACCTTTTAAAAATCTGAAAGGGAAACATTTGCCATCTATTGTCTCTAAGGGCAGGCAGCTAAGGGACTTTCTGAGAACCTTGGTGTCTACAGCCCTTTAACCCAGCCACATTTTTCTCTTGATTCCAGGTTTTTAGATAACAACTTAAAGATTTTCTGATAGGCAATTGGTTGAAAGAGTTAAGTCCACCTGTAACCTGTAAAACCCCCACCCCCGCTTCAAGCTGTTACACCTTTCCCAACTGAACCAATGTATACCTCACAGGTACTGACTGATATCTTACGTCTCCTTAAAACATATAAAACGAAGCTGTAACCCAACCATCTTTGGCACATGTTCTCAGGGTCTCTGGAGGTCATGGTCACTCATATGTGGCTCAGAATAAACCTCTTCAATTATTTTACAAAGTTTGGCTCTTTCTGCTGGTATCTCTTCCATCTTGAAATTCTCTCCTCCTTTAGATTCTGTAGCTCTATTCTCTTCTGGTTCTCCATTCGCATTTGTGACACAGCAATGAACAAAAATGATAGAAAAACCCTTGCCCTCATAGGGATTTCATTCTATTAAGTAAAAGAAACAACAAACATAATAAATTAGAAATTTTTACATCATGAGGTAGTATGGGGGGGGAAACAAGAGAATATAGAAGGGAAAGGAGGAGGCAATTTTAATAGTATGGTTTGAGTAAATTTTAAAAGTGACATCTGAACAAAGATTTTCAAGTAAGAGAGTTAATTATGTAGATATCATGGGGGGCAAAGCGAGGCAGGGAGGATAAGCACTCAGGTGAAAGACAATACAAGGAGGTGAAATAACTAAAAGTTTTTGGTTAACAAAATAAACTGAAGGTTTTGAACAGAGGAGAATTATGATCAAATATATTTAACAGGATCATTCTGGCTGCTATATTCAGAATACACTGTAGGGATTTCCATATCTGTCCATGACACTGTAGCTTATAAAAGACTAAACCTGACACAGAAAATAACTATAAAAGCTGAAATTCATATATATACATATACACATATATATGTATATATGTATATCACACACACACACACACACACACTTTTAAGGAGCCATGATCCTTGTAAGAAGAGAAGCACACAAAGTGAGCTCCTAGGCCAGGATGGTGGCTCACACCTATTAATATAATCCCAGCAGTCCAGGAGGCCGAGGCTGGTGGATAGCTTGAGCTCAGGAGTTTGAGACCACCCTGGGCAACATGGCGAAACCCAATCTCTACTAAAAATACAAAAAGGAGCGAGGTGTGATGGCATGCGCCTGTAATCCCAGCTGCTCAGGAGACAAGGTGGGAGAATCTTGAGCACGAGAGATTGAGGCTGCAATGAACAGTGATGATGCTACTACACTGTAGCCTGGGTGACAGAGTAAGACCTTGTCTCTCTCAATTTAAAAAAAAAAATGGGCTCCTCATTCACACCAGCTTTTCCCCCCAATACATTTCCCAAATTGCCATGTGGGAAAATAGAACCCAAGGAGAAGTCTTAATAATCTGAGGAGACAAATGTTGAAGTCCAGGGCTGCCAGAGTGAGTGAGACTTGAAGGACAAAATTACAGAGGGGGAAATCAGAGACAAGGTACACAAAAATCTGTGTACAAAATGTTGCCTACAATTCCTAAGGCAAGACTCCAGGAAACCTAGCAAAAAACAGCAGCTGGGAGGTTAAATATCTAAGCAGAGATTCCAGCAACCACACACTATTGGGAAGAAAAACTAGAAAGTAAGTCTCTCCTAAGAAGAGAGGCTTTGGTGAATACCATGAACTTTTCCTTTAAGACTACTGAAGGGCCACACAGAGTGGTGAGGAGGATGCACAAGGAGTATAAGAAGAAGTTACAGCCAGGCACGGTGGCTCACGCCTGTAATCACAGCACTTTGGGAAGCCGAGGCTGGCAGATCACGAGGTCAAGAGATCAAGACCATCCTGGCCAACATGGTACAACCCCATATTTACTAAAAATACAAAAATTAGTTGGGCATGATGGTGTTGCACCTGTAGTCCCAGCTACTAGGTAGGCTAAGGCGAGAGACTGCTTGAACCTGGGAGGCGGAGTTTGCAGTGAGCAGAGATTGCACCACTGCAATCTAGCCTGGTGACAGAGATACCACCTCAAAAAAAAAAAAAAGAAGAAAAGAAAAAGTTACATAAACAAGACCTTAATAAGTCTAAAACTGAGCTTCTACGAGATTGGAATGATCTACTTACATTCTATTTACTTGTCTGGAAAAAAGAGCAAAAACAAAAACCCAACCCTGTTTGGAAGAAGCTGTCACCCAAAGCTCCATCAATTTTTTTATCCTAAACATCTATCATCTGATCAAAACTTAGGAGACACGCTAAAAACAGGAAGAAATTACCCCCACCCCGCCAAAAAAAAAAACAGGAGCAGATCCATGAGTGATTCAGACACTAGAGATTTCACACAGGGATTAAAATAATCACAATTAATATAGTCAGGAAAATGTAGAAAAGACGAAAAAAGCAGATGAAATAATAAAGAAATCAGTAAGAAGCAGAATCCATACAAAACAAATGAACATTCAGAACTGAAAAGTACATCATCTGAAATTAAGAACTCATTAGATAGGTTTAATGGCAGTCTGGAAATAGAAGAAGAAAGGATTATTGAACTTGAAGGCAAGTCAAGAGAAAATATACAAATTGAAGCACACAGAAATAAAAGAATGGAAAAAATAGAATAGAGCACCAGAGGCATATGAGATATAGTTAAAATTTCTAACATACCTCTAATTAGAATCCCAAAGAGAAGAGTATGAAACGAAAGCAGTATTTCAAGAGATAATGGTTAAGAATTGTTCTGAACATATGAAAGACATAAACCCACATATTTGAAAATCTTAGAAAAAAAGGACAAACAAAACTACACCAGGCACAGCATAGTCAAACTGCTGAAAACAACAAACAATGAGAAAAATCTTAAAAGCATACAGAGGCTAAGCCTATAATTGAGCACTTTGGGAGGCCAAGGCAAGAGGATTGCCTAAGGTCAGGAGTTCAAGACCAGCCTGGGTACAACATAGTGAGACCCTGTCTCTATAAAAACTATGTTTTAAAAAATTAGCTGGATATGATGGTGTGCACTTATAGTCCTACCTACTCAAGGCTGAGGCAGGAGGTGTGTTTGAGCCCAGGAGTTCAAGGCTGCAGTAAGCTATGATCACACTACTGCACCTCAGCCTGGGTAAGACCTTATCTTTTTGAAAAAAAAAAAAAAGCAACCAGAAAATTACCTTGAGACAGGCGTCAACAAATGTAAAGGGCCAGAGAGTAACTATTTCAAGTTTTACTGGCTATACTAGCTCTGATATAACTACTCAACTCTGCTATCGTAGAATGAAAGCATCTATAGATAATACATAAACAGCTGGGCATGGCTATGTTCTAATAAAACTTTATGTACATAAACAGATGGGTGGTTTCCTGTCCCCTGCCTTAAAAGGAACAACATTTCAACAGACATTATAAAGGCCAAAATATATCAAATGACATGTTCAAAGGGCTGGAAGAGAAAAGAATGTCAACATAGAATTCTATGCCCATGAAAAATATCCTTTATTTCACTGAAGGTGAAATAAAGTAGTTTTCAAACAAATAAAAGCTGAAGATCTGCTGCCTGGACATAGGGTATCATTTCAAAAGAAAATACTTTTATATTTATATGCAATTTATAGGCATTCTAAATTTACAGTTTCCATATATAAGCCAAATGCTGACAGACTAATGGAAGAAAAATATACATCTTCCATCATGATTGGCAATTTTAACACACCCCTCAGTAACTGGCAATACAAGCAGACGAAAAATTCAATAAAGGTGTACAAAATTCAAACAACACAATTAAGCAACTTAACTTGACATGCATAGAATGGTATACCTAACAATTGCAGAACAAACATTCTTTTCAACTGTACATAAGACATTTATCAAAATAGACTATATGCTGAATAAGGTTTCAACAAATTTAAAAGGTGTAAAAATCAGAGTAGTAGAACCTAAATAGAAACCAATAATTTAAAAAAAAAAAAAAAAGCTCACATATTGGTAATTTTTTTTTTTTTGAGACAGGGTCTCACTCTATTGCCCAGACTGGAGTGCAGCAGTGTGATCACAACTCACTGTAGCCTCAAATTCCTAAGTTCATGTGCTCCTCCTACCTCAGCCCCCCAAGTAGCTGGGACTACAGGCATGTTGCCACCATGACTGACTAATTCTTTTTTTTTGTCTCCCTGTGTTGTCCAGGCTAATCTTGTGTGAGCCACCATGCCCAGCCTGCAACATACTTTGGGAATTGACAAAGTGTAACATTTAGTAACTTGTGGGATGCAGCTAAAGCAATATTTAAAAGCAAATTTAGGCTGGGGAAGGTGACTCATGCCTGTAATCCCAGCATTTTGGGAGACCAAAGCAAAGGGATCACTTGAGCTCTCCAGTTCAAGACCAGCCTAGGCAACATAATAAGATCCTATCTCCACAAAAAATTCAGAAATTAGTTGAGCTTGGTGGTACACATCTATAGTCCTAGTTACTCAGGAGGCTGAGGTAAGAGAATTGCTTAATGCCAGGAGTTCAAGATCAGCCTGGGCAATACAGTGAAACCCTTTCACCACAAAATAAATAAATAAATAAATTAGTCAGGTATGGTGACATGCACCTTTAGTACCAGCTACTCAGGAGGCTGAGGTGGGAGGACCACTTGAGCCTAGGAAGCTGAGATGGCAGTGAGCCATGATCGCACCATTCACTTCAACATGAGTGACAGAGCAAGACCCTGTCCCTGAAAAAAAAAAAAAGCAAATTTATATCTCTAAATGCAATACAAAATCAGAAAGATTAAAAATATGAGTTTCCATCTCAGAAAGCTAGGGAAAAAAACAGCAAATTAAACTCAAAGTACAAGTAATAAAATAATAAAGATACAAGAATTCAATAAAACAGACTAATATGTTTTGTGTTTATAGTATATTACTAACTTATTTAGCTACCTGGCATTATTTTCTGAAGCTTATAGCTTATTTTAGTATCACAAAGTCTCTATGAAGTAAAACTACAATAGAGAAAAATTAACAAAGCTAAAAGCTGACGTCTATGTCAAACAGGTTGTTATGAAGACTTAATGAAATCATAAAACACTTATCACTGGACCTAGCACATTTATTTATCCAGCACCCATTATATACTGAAAGTGCTCTAAGTGTGGAGTCCCTGATATTCTAGGACTTAAATTTTAACAAAAAAGCAATTGGTGGGAGAGAGTTTAAGGGGAATGACAGGAAAAAAGGAGGAGGGAGGGAAGGAAAGAGGAAGAGAGGGAGGCAGAGAAGGAAGAACACAGGGAAGAAGAAAAACATAAAGAAAGATCAGATAAGTAGTATACAAACAATTAAAATAAGAAATGCAATAGAGACTGGGTGATCACAAAAGACCTCTATGGATAAGTGATCTGAGGTCTTAAAGGACATAGAGACAACCAAACAAATTATACAAGGTAACAGGGCAAGAACAAGTGTGGCTATAGAGAACCCAAAAGAAGGTCTATGAAGGGCTTATAAATGTAGGCTGAAGCAGATTAAATTCCTTACAGGTCCATAACAGATACACAAGAAACATTCATTGAAAAAACAAATGAATGCAGGCTATATACTATAAACTTGTTTCTTAGAAAGATACAGAAAAACTCTTTCACTGGAAAGTCTCAAAAGGTTCCAGGATCCCAATAAAAGTTAAAAACTAAGCATCTATCTTCCATGTATTCATATCATTCATATGTGTATTAAAAGCCAAGATGTCACAGATATATCACAGGACATCTTCATATTTGCCATGACCTTTATCAATGCCCTCAGCTACTTGGTCTCTTGGTAGGCAGCAGGAAGTATGCTTTACTTTTGCTCAGGAGATTAGGAATGTCTTCTAGAATGCAACCATTCAGTAGTGTATTTGTCAATGTTTCCTTTTATTGCTTCTCAGACTCCCCCCAATCTTAATCTTTTATACAAAAAGTGGCATATTTGGTTTACAGTGCTTTTAAACAGTGAAAAAGAACTTTTTGCCTGTTCCATTTTTTTTGCCTCAACATATATAAACTCAGCTATGTCAGTGGCTCTATGAGATTTCCTGTAAAACTTTTGCTTACAAATATATTCACACAGGTATGCAAAAATTTGTGTTGAAATATTGCTTATATGTGATGAAAAGTGAAATCAATCAAGTGCCCTTTCCAAAAGGTGACTAATAAATTATGAGGAACTATTACACAGTGGTTTAAAACAGGGGTCCCCAACCACAAGGCCACGGACCATTACCCATCTGTGGCCTGTCAGGAACTAGACCACCACACAGCAGGCAAGCAGTGGGTGAGGAGTATTACTGTCTGAGCTCTGCCTCCTAGATCAGTGGCAGCACTAGATTCTCACAGGAGTACAAACCCTATTGTGAACTGTGTGTGCAAGGGATCTAGTTTGCATGCTCCTTAGGAGAATCTAATGCCTGATCTGAGGTAGAACAGTTTCATCCCAAAACCAACCACCATCCCCTTCCATGGAAAAATTGTCTTCTGAGAAAAAGGTCCCTGGGGACTGCTGGTTTGGGGATTGCTGGTTTAAAATATTAAAATAGTATCATATGTTGATATAGAAAGATTAACATATACCAAGTGAAAAGGAAGATACATAGAAAATAGTATACATATGATCATTTAATTTTTTAAAAAATTTTCTGAAAGGATACATAAGAACTTGTTTTTTTGTAGTCACATATGAATGGAAGGTATGGAATACTGGATTGGAAGTTATATCCGTTCCACATCATTAACTAATTTACCACTAACATGTCTTGTGCTTATAACATATTATTATTTAGCCACGTGATAATGGCATTATTTTCTGAAACTTATAAATACTATCTTATTCTAGTATCACAAAGTCTCTACGAAGTATGTGTGGCTATTACTGTTCCCATTTAATAGATAAGTAAACCAAGGCTCAGAAAATATAAGGGTAACATAAGTACAAGATTACACAACATGTGAGAAATTCTAAAATCATATGCCTTTTATGTATATCATCATAAAACCAGGGAATGGCAAAGTAAGGAATTAAATTTGAATCTTGTTTTGAAATTCAACATTCTTGCCATTCACCATCCTGTGCTGTCAATTTCTGCTATAAAGCTGACTATATTAAGAATATATTTCAATGGCTGGGCACTGTGGCTCACAACTGCAATCCCAACAGTTTGGGATGCAGAGGCAGGAGGATTGCTTGAGCCCAGGAATTCAAGACTAGCCTGGGCAACATAGGAAGATCTCATCTCTATAAAAAAAAAATATATATATATATATACATATATATATATATATATACATATACACACATATATTAGCTGGGCATGGTAGTGCACACCTGTGGGCACAGCTACTCAGGAGGCTGAAGTGGGAGAATCTGCCCAGGAGGCTGAGGCTGCAGTGAGTCAAGATCATGCCTACTCCAGCCTGGGCAACAGGGTGAGACTCTGTCTCAAAAAAATATATTTATATGTATATATTTCAAGAACTATAAAGTAATACCTTATAAAAGGTATAAAATCCATAACCTGTAGTGTCACCTCCCTTCCTCCTTAATCTATAATCATAAGAAGAATTTTTCTTTTAAACTCAAAATTTTTATGAAAAGAAAACTGATCACTAAAGCCATAAACACCGATCCTAATTACTCTCAATAGTAGTCTAAAACATCTGTGATACAATTCTGTATAAGTTAAAATAAATTTTGTTTTCACTGACATTACTTTGACTGTATTTGGTTAACATTATCTCATGTAGATTCATCGGTTCAAAATTAATTAGTATTACAGAATAGTGTATTCTGCCCAAACAATTCATCTTTGTTGGCTCACATGGCTCACTGCTATTGGCATGCCACAGTAATAATAGGCATGGTGCCACAGTAACAGATGGACATACACACAAACATGCCAAAGAATCCATTTGTGCATCAAGTTTGAGTATTAGCATTAGATTTTCCTCCAAGAAATTCATAAACCATAGTAGAGGAAATATAAGTTTTCTACAACTGTGTTAATGAGATATGCCAACTCAAAGCTAGATTAATTTTTAAATTATTTAAAAAGCAAAACAAAAAAAAATCTTTCCAAGGCCACAGAAGGCAAGTTTTCCATCTGATGAGTTTGGATCAGCATTCTGCATAGGGAATTGAGGAAACTAATACATAATCTCTACCTTATATAAGCTTTGTCCCTGAAGCACTTGAAAATCTCAGTAAAAAAATTACTTTTTAAAAAGTTACAGGGCAGTATTGCAGATGAAACAGTTCTAGAGCTCTGTAGCACAACAATGTGAATATACTTAACACTACTGAATTGTACACTCAAAAATGGTTAAGATAGTAAATTTAATGTTATATGTTTTTTACCACAATTTATTAAGTCGCATGGTCCCACCAATTTTCCTGATGAAGGCTACGTAGAACTAGAAACAGAAAAAAGGCCATACAAATTTGTGCTTGACAGGAAGAGAATCTAAAAGTGCAAATCACAGAAGTTTCATGTGATTATTTTAAAGTATGCTATCACTGAAAAACAATTCTCAGCCGAGTGAAGTGGCTTGCGCCTGTAATCCAGCACTTTGGGATTTTTCACAAGGCAGGTGAATCACCTGAGGTCAGGAGTTCGAGACCAGCCTGACAAACATAGCGAAACCCCACCTCTAATAAAAATACAAAATTAGCTGGGCATGATGGTGCATGCCTGTAATCCCAGCTACTGAGGAGGCTGAGGCAGGAGAATCACTTGAACACAGGAGGAGGAGGTTGCAGTGAGCCAAGATTACGCCACTGCACTCCAGCCTGGGCATAAAGAGCAAAACTCCACCTCAAAAAAAAAATAATAATAATAATCTATAGTTAATTATCTCATTATAACTTATTTTTAAAAGACTGGGCCAGGCGTGGTGGCTCATACCTGTAAATCCCAGCACTTTAGGAAGCCGAAGCAAGCAGATCACCCGAGGTCAAGAGTTCGAGACCAGCCTGAACAACATGGAGAAATCCCATCTCTACTAAAAATACAAAAAACTAGTCAGGCATGATGGCACATGCCTCTAGTCCCAGCTACTCAGGAAGCTGAGGTGGGACAATCTCTTGAACCCCGGAGGCGGAGGTTGCAGTGCGCCAAGATTACGCTATTGCACTCCAGACGGGGCAACAAGAGTGAAATTCCATCTCAAAAAAAAAAAAAGACTAACTTATTTCCACGTGTAATTTTACATTTTTGAAACATAAATATATACTACGGACCAAACTATGTTGAAAATTATTGAAAAAGTTTTAAAACACTAAGAATGCGAAGAAGAAAAAAATCATTTGCAGTTACCATCATCCAAAATTATTTTAAGTATTATACAAAGTACCAAAATAGATGGGACTCTGTGTGTATGTGTGTGTGTCTGGGTGTGCTCATACACAAAAAATATCCCTGCCTTTCAGGCACTTAACCACATATTCTCTTTAAAAAAAAAAAAAAAAAAAAAGTTCAAGCGGCCAGGCGCAGTGGCTCACACCTGTAATCCCAGCACTTTGGGAGGCCGAAGCAGGTGAATCATAAGGTCAGGAGTTTGAGACCAGCCTGCCCAACATAGTGATAACCCCTTCTCTACTAAAAATACAAAAAAAAAATATATATATATATCAAAATGCATGCAACAAATGTATACAAAGTTGCTAGCTGTAGATCATAAATTTTGTTCTAAGTTTTCTAGCCCTACAGCCTAAAAGAAGAGGAGAGAGGAGAAAATAGGAATTTAATGGGTATACAGTTTCAGTGGTACAATATAAAA
Organism: Plecturocebus donacophilus; assembly: GCA_004027715.1. Lineage (NCBI taxonomy): Eukaryota > Metazoa > Chordata > Mammalia > Primates > Pitheciidae > Plecturocebus > Plecturocebus donacophilus. The sequence continues at coordinate 7,281 of PVKP010015974.1, read as the reverse complement.
AGAGTTCTGGATAGGGATGGTGGTAACAATTGCGTAACAATATGAACATATTTAATGCCACTGAACTGTACACTTAAAAATGGTTACATTGCTTGATATCTTATCGAATAGGGGAAAAAATGTTTAGGATGATAGTTATTCAGGTGTATTTTACCATGATTAAAAATAAAATAGGCTCAGTGTTGTGGCTCACGCCTGTAATCCCAGCATTTTGGGAATTCGAGGCGGTTAGATCACGAGGTCAGGAGTACGAGACCAGCCTGACCAACATGGTGAAACCCCATCTCTACTAAAATACAAAAATCAGCCAGGTGTGGTGGTACGCACCTGTAATCCCAGCTACTCTGGAAGCTGAGGCAGGAGAATCGCTTGAACCCGGGAGGCAAAGGTTGCCATGAGCTGAGATCACGCTACTGCACTCCAGTCTGGGCAACAGACTGAGACTCAGTCTCAAAAAAATAAATAAATAAAAAATAAAGAAACTACTCTAAAAGAAAAAAATGCTCCTTAGACTCCATGTCTCCCTGTAATAACCATCCTTTCTCCTCCACCTGAAAGCCAAAGTTCTTGGGAGAAGTGATCTTCTTTTATTCACTTCTCGCCCATCCACCAACACTGCAATCTGATTTCCACACTCAACATCCCTTGACACTGCTGTGACCACCACCAAGGCTACCAACAACTGCCTTACCACCAAACTGCCCTACCACCTTATTTTACTTTATTCCATATCAGCAGCTGGCACTGCTGAGCACTTTAGCCCCTCCTCTTTTTATTCCTGTTAAAGCAAAACACACATAAGCCCATCTTCTTTCAGGAAAAATGAGAAACGAACTGCTTCTTCGAGAACAGACAGCTTCAACGCGACAGGATACAAAATAAGACTAAAAATTGAAAAAAAAAAGTTTAAAACAAATACGCTTTTTACTCCCTTGTACTATAGTCATTGTTCCCAAATCCTTGATAATCACACAGAAGAATCACTTAGTGCTTATTAATTTCATTTATTTTTGTGTGGCGCACATTAAAGATACTTTGTATTAGGCCGGTGCAAAGTTGCGGATTGCCATTAAAAGTAAATATATTTAGTTGTTTCAAATGCCTGTGAAATATAATTCAGAAAAACTGTGAAGTTTTTCTGAATTATATTTGTAAATTAAAAACATAAAGCAATGGTTAATGTGCAAATTAACAATAATTCTAAAATTATAATAGCTTTTAAAAATACACTGTATTTAAAACAAAACAAGCCAGGCATAGCAGGTCATGCCTGTACTCCTAGCATTGTGGGAGGCCGAGGTAGGAGGATGGCTTGAGCCCAGGAATTCAAGACCAGGGTGGTCAACATAGTGAGACTCTGCCTCTACCAAAAAAAAAAAAAAAAATTAGCTAGGCATGGTGATACGTGCCTGCAGTCCCAGCTACTCAGGAGGCTGAGGCAGAATGATCACTTGAGCCCCAGAATAAGCCATGATAGGGCTACTACATTCCAGCCTGGGGCACAGAAAGAGACTGTGTCTCTTAAAACCAAAAAACAAAACTTTAAATGACTTTAATGGTGTTATAATGGTAATCATAATTACTATGTTTATTATGTACCAGGTACTATTTATATACATTAAATCTTTTAACTAGTCAATGAGTGTAGGTACAGTACCATCCTAATCCCCATTTTACAGATAAGAAAACCAAGGGCAGAGAGTCCTAAAATAATCTGTCCAAGTACCACTTATTAACACTGTGCTACATTTTCACACCCAGGAGTAGTAGTTCCAGAGTGGGTGTGTATAACCATCATATCACACTATCTCAACAAACTACACAGCCAAGGTGATCTTTATAAAAAATAAATCGCTTTATGTTGCGCCTATACTTTAGTACTCCTCACTGTGCAAACTTTCATGATAAAATCCAAGTTTCTGAGCATGGTAAGTAAAATGTTTCATAATATAGACTCTGATTACCTCCTAACCATTTTTCACCAGTCAGTCCCTCATTTCCTCCCAACTATTTCCTCTCACCATACTGAATTGTTTCCTATTCCCTAAGTAAGCCGTAAATCCTTGCCTCTAAACCAGCAGTATCCAGTGGAGTATTCTGTGATAACAGAAATAATCACTTATCTGCATTATCCAATATAGTAACTGCTATACTGTAACTACATCAAGTACATGAAATGTAGCTAGTGTGACTGAGAAACTAGATTTTTAAATATAACTACATTTAATTTAAATAGCTACATTTGGCTAGTGACTACTGTACTGAACATTACAGCTCTAAACCTAGGTATATGCTATTCTCTCTGGTATACACAGGTATGTGTGGAAAGTCCTCATCAGTACGACTATCTAACATCATTAGTATTCATTCTTTTGCGAGGTTATTATACTTATATAAGATACTATTTAAATCCTTTAGTGGAGCTAGCTACATAACTTCATTTGTATACCTTAGTTGTTTACTTTCCTAATAACTAATAAGTAGTAGTTTAACTACAATTTGTCCTAAAAGGACTGTCATTTTAAGAAATGAATAGGCTCCATGCATTGGTAAATGAAACAAGCAAATTTTAATGTCATATTATGAAAACATACAGCTTTGCTTTAAAAACACCTGATATACATACACATACATATAAATATATATGCAAAAGAAAAAAGGCTAAAAGATACATAGTATATTAACCAATTTCCTCTGGATGTTGAAATCAGGGTTTTTATTTTTCAGCTAGCCTGTATCTGCTAAGGTTTCTAGAAGGAAAAGGGGATATCAGCAATTCTCCCGCAATTCTCCCCTCTATTGCATCATCTGTTTTTCTTCCTTTACATCAGTTAGTTCCACCAGCAAACAAGATAATACAGTTTCTCTTGTCTTGAGGAAAAATTCCTTGGTGTAACATTCCTCTCCAAGTGCTGCTCCATTTCTCTGCTCCTCTATACTTAAAAACATACTAACTACAATTTCTCTTCTCCTTTCTGTCTTGAGCCCACTCATGAGGCTTTCAGCCCACCCCTCAGTGCACCTAAACTGCTTGTCAAGGTTACCAAAGTCCCCACAACTGACAAATCCAAAACTCACTTCTCAGTAATTACCTTACTTGACCCATTTGTATTATCTGACACAATTGCTCCAGGAATGCCCCAGGACTGACCCAATACTCTGACCCTTTTTTACATTCACTTCATTGGTGTCTCATCCAATCCCATGGTTATCGAATACCATCTACAACCTGATGATTCCCAAATTTATACTTCTAACCTGACTCCTCCTCTAAGCTCCAGATTCTGATATCCAATTGCCTGTTTATTATCTCCACATGGATGCCTAATCACATTTCTAAACTTAACATGCACAAGCTCTTGGTCCCCTTTCCCCTTAAAAAAAAAAAAAAAAAATACTGCTCTTTGCACAATATTCTCCATTTTAGTTGAGAGCTGTTGCAAACTTCCAGCTGTGCAGGCAAAAAACCTTGCATCCACCCTTGACATCTTTTCTCCCACACATATCACATCCAAACCATCAGCAAATCTCAATGGCTCTACCTTTAAAATACATCCATAACGCACCCACTTCTCTCTACTACCACGAATCTGATCACCTTCTCTTGCCTAAATTACTGTAAGAGTCTCCTTGCTGGTCTCCCTGCCTCAAAGCTGCAGTCTACTCCTAGTTCAAGAGGCAAAACGTCCCTTTAAAGAGTAAATAATCATCTCATCCTTCTGCTCAAAAGTCTCCAAATGGCTCCCCTCCTCACTCAGAGTAAAATCAAAGACCTTACAGTGATTTTACAAGGCCCTAAACAATCAGGTCTCCACCTTCCACTCTTGCCCCTTATCTCTCTGCCCTCATAGTTTTACTAATTTCTCCCTCATCCTTCTTGACCACATTCTCAACCTAGGCTTTAAAAAACTTGCAGAAAACCCATTCCAAGAATAATGCTGGGTGATGCCTAGCTCTGCCAACCTATGAATGTATCCCCGCCAAAATTCAGGTGTTAGAACTTAATGGCCAATGTGTTGGTATTAGAGGTGGGACCTTTAAGATTTAGTTATGAGGGCTCCTCCCATCATGAATGAGATTAAGGCCCTCATAAAAGAGACTTCACAGTCTTCAGTTCTCTTGCCCGGTCACCTTCGGCCCAGGGAGGACACAGCAGTAATCCCCTCCAGAGGATGCAGCAACAAAGGGCCATCTCAGGAGCAAAAAGCAGCCCTTACCAGGAAACTAAACCTGCCTGTACTTCAATCTTGGACTTCATGGCCTCCAAAACTGTGAGCAATGAAATTCTATTCTTTAATTACCCAGTCTCAGGTTTTTTGTTATAGCAGCACACAAAAAAATGAGACAGGGCCCTATTCATTCTTCTCTCATTTGTCCAGCTACCATGCCAATTCACTCAGTTGACTTAAAGACACTGGACTTCTAATTAGGTTGGCTCCTATCAGCAATATAAATAATCAGTCCATCAGTAAACAGATACTAAAAGTTGTTCACTTTTGTAGATTTATTAAGTTTTTCCAGCTGATATGCTAAATAAGCCTTTCCTAAATACACAAACCAACATTATTCATAATATGAAATAGAGGAAAATCATTTCCTTCTTGATTATTCTACTTTAAGCTCTTCATTTTAAATTTTGAATCTGGACTGCAGGCAATTTGTTTTTGTCAGTAGTTCATTTATGTACACAAGTGCAATACTGTCAAATTATTTCACTATACTACATTTGTCATTCTATGAGCATTTATAACTTCTCATGCAGCAAAAAAGAACATTTCAACCAACCATCTGTCTGCCTTTTTTATGTGCTTTAATCATTCAGCTCTGGTAATGCTGCTCCAAATATTAAATATTTTTTAAATAACATAAAATCTCACATCTTATGACTTAACGGTAAGGCTTGAAATTTAATTTTCAGATTTTTCTCCTCAAATTTTACCAGATCAGTGATTTTTAAAATAGCATATCCTACTGTCAAAGAAAGCATATTTTCTTGAATATTTATTAAGACAAAATGTAAAACTCAAAATGGACTCTCCTTCAAGAAGATATGCAAGCAAAGCAAAATAAGATAAAAGGCTTTATAATCTGTTGGAAAGTAGGACTCTGTTTACAGGCAGTATTTCATCAAATTTCTATTCAATGTAGTAAAATCTTATTTAATTTGAAATATATTTCAAGAATTAAATGGTATTATAAATGGAACCCTACTGCACCATTGAAATGACAATCCTTAATTTGAATAGTTGGCCCTTTGTAAAACTAACAGTCTTACTTTTATGAAGACAAACACAACTAGTTCAGCTGCTAGGAATGCACTGCAGACACTAGTATACGGTTTCTTCTTTTGTTTTTAGTCAACTTGGAACAAATGCTGAAATTTACTTTAATGAAAAATCAATAAAATACTAAACTTTCCTAATCCTTAATGTACCCCTTGTAAAAAAAAAAAATTTTTTAAGTAGAATCCAGTTTACTTATATAGCAAGCAAATATGTTAACAGCTCTAGCACCAGATCTAATGACCATAAATTTCAATTAGCTAAACATAATTAACAAGACAGATCAGTTATCAAAACTGGATTATTAGAACTCAGGAGATTTAAATCTTCAGAACTTAAAGATGATCAGATGTGTAACAGTACGCTAACAAAATCATGACTGAAATATATTTTCATAGCAGCAATCCTGGACTCCTGAGCACAAGAGAAAGGAATGCACAATGAGGAAGAAGCCTGTGCCTCTTCACATCACGCTTATAACTTGGCACCAACATTTTCATCATCTCAAACTGAAATGTGTTTGACATTTCAAAATTCCAGCATTTCCACTGTCTTCAGTAAATCACTGTTTACACAAAGAAAGGCTTATAACAAATAATTTTCAATCTGGATGTTGCACTGAAAAGTTGAATTACACAATTTAACATTAATTGCATACTTGAATTGCTGACGGTTAGTTCACATTAGCCTTATCTCTCCAAACAGTCTAAATTTCTTAAAAACTAAGGTCTTCTACTTGTTATGATTTTTATGGTGAAAACACAGAGGAATGAACCATACATATGGAATAATTCAAAATTTTGGAGGTAAAGATGCCTTTGAAGACTGGGATAAAGACTAAAAATCCTGATTGTAAAGTTCATTCCACACCTGTGTGACAATTCCAAGCCAGTTAATTCTAACCACAGCAAAGACCAAAGCAATCCCAAGGAAAAAATGGTTGTTTTGAACTACACACAATTAGCTTCAGGGTGATGCTGTAATACAATACAATGGAGATACCAGATGAGGGGTTCCTTCTGCATAAGGTCTGCTGAATCAGTCATGCTTCATTTTTTAACAATACTGGCTAATGAGAGAGTAAACGTTAATGGAATCTAAATCACTGAATTGAGTATAAGGATCTGAAAATATGTTATTAGGCAAAATTATGAGCCAAACATTTTGCTAGGCACCTTCATACAAATCATACTCTGTAAATGAGCAGAATGTGTGAAAGATTTATCTATATAAATATTTAAGAAATATTCACTGAGCAACTACATAAACTGAAAATACAGAATAAGATAAAGATTTAAATGAGAAATACTAGGATAAGCAAAAAGAAAGCAGAGCAAGCTCTAAACTAGACCATGAAAAAATGTTAAACAAAAAACCCCCCAAAATATGGTATAGACACCAGTATTAATAAAAAACAGACTTAAACAGAAGTTTAGAACCCCATAGTGAGACACAATGACTCTTTGAGGTATGTCAAATATAATGTGTCACTATTAACAAAATTTTATTTTTAAATAAAGTATATTCAATAACATCCCTCTAATTAAATGAATCTCACTCAGCTGCATTTCTACATGCCTTCTTGAAAGATACAAAAGGAAGTGGAGATAAAGTCAGAGTTGCTATAATTGCATACAAACCACAGACACATGTAATTTTCCTACTGGACTCTCCTGAGAATCACTAATAGTAAAGGTTAAGAAGGACTGTGATGGGATTTTCATGTTTAATGTTGTAAAGTTGACAATGAGTAAAATTTAAGTTAAAAAATAAATCAGGCTTTATTGATGCAATCCAAATACACTGGATTATATTACTGACTACAGGAAAGCACGTGGCCCTTTCCTTGGATCTAAATTAGCTCTTTGAATCTAAACAAATTAAAACAGGGAGTTAAACAAATGATTTCAACAGGGAGTAAAAATGCCACCTTTCAACATGTTCAGGAGGTACTGCAATGCTAAATTACTGGCTGCTAAAGGCACCTTTCAATTGTTAA
>PVKP010015973.1:0-49246 GCA_004027715.1 Plecturocebus donacophilus | reverse complement strand
ACAGCAGGGGGTGGGGGATTGGGGAGGGATAGCATTAGGAGAAATACCTAATGTAGATGACGGGGCGGGGGATGGATGCAGCAAACCACCATGACATGTGTATAGCTATGTAACAAACCTGCACAATCTGCACATGCACCCCCAGAACTTAAAGTATAATTTTCAAAAAAAGAAAGGCACACAATCAAAACAAATCCATTGCTGCTTCTGGAAAGTACTAGACAAAGTATAAGTCCTATCAATGGATGATACCCACTGACTTCTATTATCAGCTTGCTCCTTATTATTAGAAAAAAGCCGTACACTGAGTGCACCTTTCAGAGACATTGCCTATCCACAGCCATGACTGTCTTCAGGCTACTTGACTGTGCACGGGTCTAAAATCACTGCAGTCATCAACAGGGTCCAGAAAAAATTTGAGTGCCACTAGCAAGGGGACAAAGTTTTTGTTCTCCAGTTATTAAAATTTTTGACTTATAGAGGTAGACAATATTGAGCTCCAGGTATCTAAAGGTGATCTCAGTCAAGACATACTATAGAAAAGAAGACGCACGTAAGGTTACTCCTTAAATATAAAGAATAAGGCAAGGTATGCAATCAATCAGGGCCTGATAATGGAGTTTTTCTGGTGTGGGTACATGCATGGTATTTGCAACACAGTAAGATTTTAGCCTCTACAGAAATTGTAGGTATGTAAATAGAGACCCCTCTGTGCTTGACTTAGAGTATTCATGCAGCGCATGAGCTCTTGAGAACACTGGACACACATTAAGTCATTAATCCTCACCACTACTTCTCCCCATAAACCACATATTATTATTCTTTAATGGTTGACAAAATTCAGTCCAGAAGGATAATTGCCTTGCTCAAGGCCACAGAGGGAGCTTGTGTCAGAAGAGAATTAGACTTGAGTGATTTTTGGCCTGCAGGCTTGTACTAGGACCACCAGGTCATGTAAGATGGAAGAGGCTTTCTTGAACTATATGCAGTGTGTGTGTGTGCATGCATGCGTGTGCGTGTGCATGCACATGTGCATGTGTATGTACACACTCATGTCTGCAGAGATAAGTATACATATTGGAACAGCAAGGCCCTATAGCCAATGTATCCTTTATTTCAATATTAGAATAGCATTTACAGTTTTGTGTTACATTTAACTCTGAAATTTGTTCTCATCGTTTTCCATTTCTTTGTTTTGTTTAAGATACGGTAATCCCGGGCAACAAATAAAAATGCTGAAAACAGAAAAGCTTATTCTGAATTACAGAGTGTCACCAGAAAGATTTTTTTAGGAACTAGCTAACCAATCACAAAGCCTGAACTCATTTTACTAACGTCTTTGATGAGTGAATTGCTTTTCTGCGTAGAAAGGTGCTCTAGCTTCACAGTGAAGTGTGCAAGTACAGGGCTCAAAACCACTGACATTAGAATTCTGGCTCTACTTCTGATTGTCTGCATGATCTTGGGAAAGTAACACAAACTCTGATACAGTTTGGCTCTATGTCCCCATCCAAATCTTCTGTCAGGTTGTAATCCCCATGTGTCAGGGAGGGACCCTGGTGGGAGGTGACTGAATTATGGAGGCAGATTCCCCCTTGCTGTTCTTGTGTTAGTGAGTGAGTGAGTTCTTTTGAGATTGATGGTTTAAAAGTATGGCAGCTCCTTCTTTGCTCTCTTTTTCTCCTGCTTCACTGTGGTAAGATGTGTTTGCTTCCCCTTCACCCTCTGCCATGATTCTAAGTTTCTTGAGGCCTCCCCAGCCATGTAGAACTATGAGTCAATTAAATCTCTTTTCTTTATAAATTACCCAGTCTCAGGTAATTCTTTATAGCAGTGTGAGAATGGACTAATACACCCTCTGTCTCAGTTTCCTCATCGGCAAAATAGTAATAGGATTATGTCAGAGGACTTTTGTGAGGACTATATGAGTGAATGTATTTGTAAGTGCTTAGAAGTGTTCTGGCCACATAGGAAGAACCCAACAGGGGTTAGGTATCATCATTGTCGTCATTATCATCATCGTCATTACAGATACATAAGAGATGTATGAAGCTATTTTTTCAAACCAAGCTTGCAGTCAGTATTTATGTCCTCTTTTAAAAAGCATTTTTCTTTATATTAAAAATGCTTTAATATAAAGGTAAACATTACCTTTATATTATTTAATGTTAAAAGGTAAACATTAAATAAATAAGTAAATAAAATCAGGACAAAATAATTTAGGGGCAGGGGAACCAGAAAGCCCAGAAAGAAATGCCACATTCTCAGATATTGGCTCATATCCTCATCCTAAATAAAATTGTCGACATATATCTACATAAACAGTTCAACATTCACTTTCCTTTGGTGGGTTTGTATCATAAAGAAAGTTCTCCATAGGTAAACATGAGTTTCAAGGCTGTCATAATAAGAATTATTTATTGCCAGGTTATTCTGTTTTAGGGGTCAATTCAGATCATTGGTTCAGAATGAAAGCATACCAGTATCACACTGATATGGTTACCCTCATCATGAAACATAGGTATAAGGTACCATCAGATTAGACCAGACCATGATAAACACATTAGGTAAATGAAGCATCTAGATATATTGCTTATACACAGAAAATAACACCATGTGCTTTGGTCCCAAAATAATCAGAATTTTAAAAGCTTCTTGGAAATTAAAAATATGATGATGATCAAAACTAGACAGTAGAAGAGTTGGAATATAAGATTAAGAAAATGTCATAGAAAAGCTCAACAGATGAAAGCTTAAAAACATAAGGGAAAGATGAGTATCAGAAAAATTGATGTAGTAGATTCGAGAGCCAAATCCTACGAGGTGGATAAAGAGAACTAGAACAGATACTGGAAAGAACTTATCAAAGAATTGACAGGAAAGAGTACCCAGAACTGAAGGCCATTATCCCTCAAAGTGAAAGAGCCCATCAAGCCAAAATGAATGCATAAAACTCCTAAACTTTTAAAAACTTTAGTGAAATTTTAGAACATCAAGGATAAAGAAGGAGAATCTTAAATCTTCAAGAGAAAGAGAGAGAAAACATTGCCTACAAAGGAAACCGTTAATCTTTGAACCACACAGGACTTCTCAGCAACACTTCTAGATTCCAAAAGACAATGGAGAAAGGCCTTTAATATTATGAGGAGAAAGTTATTTTTGCTCTAAAAGTCTATGCCTGTCCAAACTGTAACTGAAAGGTAAAAATATAATAAAGATATTTTTGGACATGCAAACACTTAAAAACTTTACCTGTTATTTAGCTTTCCTTAAGTTTCTTGAGAATGTGCTTTAGCAAAATAATAAAGGAAAGTAAGAGATACCTGTTCTGGTGTTCTAGAAATCAGGTAGGAAAGAGCAGGGCAGAAGGACTGAGGGGTGCAGAGAAAAGCATCTGGAGAAAAAGGGGCATTCTACGAATATGACCATGACCATACAGTTCTTTGGAGAATAGAGATGCTGAGGACAGAAGACTAAAGACTTTAAAACTGTAAGAGAAAATGATTTAGCATACTTTACAGCCTAGCAATAAAAAGATTTATGAGGTCAAATTAGTTACATACTTTGCTGATTTTCAGCTTTAAGAATTATCCTATAGATAGATGATGGAAACTTGATTATGATAACTAAACAACTATTATCAGTATTTTAATACCCAAATAAAAGTACAGAAGAGAAAATTTAAGAAGTGGAGAGGGGAATATGGAAAAGAGTTAAAAGGAAGAGTCACTACACTCATCTAAGAAATACACTAAATGGTAGACACACTTAAAAAAAGTTATAGATGTACCAGGGTGCCCTCAGTTAACAAATTATACAAGGGAGAAATAAAGTCTGACACATGATAAGCTGCATCGAGATTAAGCTAAACCTTGTGGACCAAATGTAATGAACATTCTAATGAACTAACACTAAAATCTCAGTGAGGACAGCAAAAAAACACCACATCAATTCAACATAAATCTCACATGGTGTGGCTATTACTGGATTTCTTGATCTCATGACAACCACGTTCCATGAAAGCCTAATGCAACATAGCTGTCTTATAGAGAGACTCATAGTCTGATTTGCCAACTATTAAATGTTTCGACTGGTACTATATGATACAACGTATTGGATAAAAAAAATACTGATTAAAGAATAAAAACAAGTATAAGTGATTATGACACCTTTCAAAAATAAGCCAGTTCTGCTGTCAATATCAAAATGTCTTGTGGTAGAATGGTTTCTTTTTCTCTCAGAGAAATACAAAGAAAATACCACCTCATTATTTTAAATTTTACCCCCAGTTTATTTTTTTAATAAAAATATGTCTTATTTATATTGATTTTGGATTTTGATACTCATTCTTGGTTTTAAATGACTTTTAACTAATCCCAACTCAAATCTGTTATCAAAGAAAACTATTTTCACGCACTAAGTCTATTCAAAAACGTTCTCACAGATTGTCATGAAAAGGTCAGCATTTTGAATAAATCTTTGGAATAAGCATTGAGCCTCCGATTGTTTGTTTATAAAAGGATATACTCTGTATAAATGTTTGGACACTCTTTAGGTTGAAGTAGTTGGCATTCCTTTTTCCTAAGAATTTTTCAGATACTTACACATATTCTAACATGAAAGAAAGTTTTCCTTTTATACAGCCAAAATTCATTCTATTCAGCCACTCTGTCAATACTTGCATGGTCCTTTAGTGTTGATTGCATGTACCTTTTATGAGGCATTTTGGTCTCAGTGCTTTGTACACGCATGTCATTGATCACAGTGGACAAAACAATAATAAAACTATAGAAAACAGATAATTACATCTTTAGTACAGGGTACAAAAATTTATCATTGCGTATTTGTTTGTCATAGTTTTTAATAGAGAAGAGGTCAGGTTTAAAATTATAGAATAGACTTTTTATAAAATAAAAACTTCCAGTTATAAGAATGGGAATATTAAAACAATTTTTTACCTTACTATAAAATCACAGGCTTTACATTTTATCTTACTATAAAATCACAAATATTACATGTGTAGTAGAGAACTCAATGCTGCTTAGTGATTTAATAGGTAGTTCTTGGTATAATGGGGGAAATTACTATTATATTTTTAGCTATGATTTCATTGTCCTCTGTGATTCTATAAGCTAAAATAACAGATAGCTTTAGTTACCATATTTCTCAATTCCTGGGCAAATATCCACCAATACTCTTGCTAGGTGAAACATTCCAACATTCACCTGAGAAGGCTAATTTAAATGCTCCAGGTAACAACGCTAGCAGAAATTTTTATCACGCTTTTCAAGGAACCATACATTAGACTAGCATTTCAGATACAATTCATTTTTAAAAGAGACTGTAAACAATTAAGCATGCAACAATCTCATTGCTGGTTAATGATCAAGTTTTAGAACATTTTCCTTCTTTTTTTTTGTTTCTATTCATATAAAGGGTAAGAAACTGAATATGATTGGATTATGAAAGACTACAAAACACGATCAAGAATAAAATCTGTTATTCTGGAAGACAAGTGAAAACAATCCGTGTTTCTTATCTCATTCCTTAATTAATGATAGAAAGTTCTACCACCTGCATCTTCCTAATTACTGGTTATTTTTAGCAGCACATCCAGGATTTTAGAAAATTTCACATTCAATCAAATGGATAAGTTTTGAAGCCATGAAAGTCTCATTCATTGAAGTTACCGGGCAGTACTGTTAAGCAGGAAGTTTCTAAGCAAACACTCACAAAAGCAGTGGATTTCAAACATTACCTTTGTGTGTCGCAGACTTCCGCTGGGCAGGAGTTGCCGCCGTTTGCACCTGCTGCTGTTTGACCAAATTTCCTTCACTCCCAGCTCTCAAAATCTTCTCACCTAAGCTGAGTTTTTTCTGTTTGCTGTTCAAATCATCTCGCTTAGCTGATGGCAGCTTAGAAGCTGCGTTAGGGAAGAAAGGTCTAGCCAAGCGAGAGGGTTTGGACATTTTAAATGGCAGAGAAAAACAGCAAGAAAAAAAAAAACACCCACAAACTCCAGAATGTTACCTGCTGGGACAGCAGATTCTAAAAAATCCTTTGAGCTTCACTTTTCAGCGGACACAGTTACAGTATGAAGTGCAGCTGGACGGAAAGTGCTGGGCTCCCACTTGGATCTCTTTTAAACACAAGGCATCAGGCAGCCCCGTAGCCCATTTACGGGACCTGTGGAATGTAAATCTGTGTATCTAAGATGACGGTGACAGTTTTGCAGTGGTAAATGCTCCAATTCAGAGCAGACAGCAGATGCTGCATTAGGCAATATGAAACACACACACACACGATACTCCCTTGCATACAGAGACTACACATCAGACAGCCCAGAAATGGAAAAATAATGTAAATATTACCCCACCCACTCAGGTACAATACATAAAAATGAGCCAGATGTGTGGTTTATATTATTAAGTGCATACCACATTGAGTTTCCAGGCATTGGTTCAAGCAAATATTTCCTTACTTTAGCACATTCCTATGGTATATTCCAAGAGGTGACCACATAACGAATGCCCACCTTACATAATTACTTCTCCTGTTGTTTATAGAACAGGCACAGCACCATGACAAAGTAAGAAAACAGAAGGATGTCATTTCCATACCTCTTCGGGCTGCCATAGGGTACAGACTAATTGATAAAGAGGGCAATTGTGTGTCTGTGTGGTGTGTTGTGGGATGTGTACATATGTGCGTATGTGCATATGTGTGTGCGCAGGGAGAGAGAGTTGGGGGAATAGATATAAATTATTTTACCTTTTAAAGAGGTTGGAGTTTATTCTAACAGACAAATACTTGTACTTAGTGTGCTTTACAAAAAACAACAGTCATGATGTAAAAATCAAGTGTGTTCAAGGGGTCACATTTTTCAAGGCTGAAAACATTCCTTCCACCAATTGAACACGAAGCCCATACCAGAAACATACAACCTCTCCCCCACTAAGGATAACCATTTTTCCTCTTAGTTTCCCATGTCAGTGATTTTTATGACTTGAGGTTAAGCTGTTTCCAACCTCAATTATTCTGTGTTCCCTTGGGGAGAGTCTACACAAACTCTCTATGAACTATAAAAAGGTTCTTGGAAGATGTGGTCATATAACTCCACTCCAAGTGTAAATACCATGCTATTCCCCATTTGCAGTTGATAAATGTGAAGCTACTTAGCACTTTATCAGATACAGTTATGTGCTGGAAAGAGCATAAATTTTGGAATCAATGGGAACAGGAGTTACCTCTAAATTCTAAATGTGGGCCCAGCCCAGGGCAAGTTACCTTCTCTGGCTTTTCATTATTAATATTGGGATAGTAATTTTTGCTACATAGAGTTACTACATAGATCAACTGAAATGACAAATCTGCACCTTGTCGGGCACATTGTAGCACTTAATAAATACTTTCCTTAGCCCATTTCTCCAAATATTCAGTTTTAATGATTCCTAACAGGTCTAGCATAGCCTTATAAAAAATGTCAGTTACAAGATCAACTCTTCACTCAGACCACAGAGTCCATAGTAGAATCACACTCATAACCTCAGCCCTATAAACTGGGAGGAAAAAATGTGAGAGTAAACCCTTAATGTTAATGAGAAGCGTCCTGCAAATGTAATAAACCACCACATTTGCAAATACTGCTGTATCATAAAATCCACCCCATTAAATTTAGTAAAGCATAACTACGAAATTTAAGTGAGCCTTTTACTCTTAATAATTCTGTCCAAATAAGAAAGTCCATGCTTTCATTTCTCCAAATTATCTTTATATCTGCTCAAGAACTATTGCTTTCTCCGGCTTCTTCAGGTTTCTTCATTTCCCTCATCACATTAGCAGTCGCCTTTTTTTCAGGAAAAGATTTCACAAAGAAAGTAACTTTGCCTACTTCATAGGTTGTCAAATGAGGAGCATTACAGTTGTGCAAGGATGTAGGAGGCAGGTACCAGTCAGGACTCTTCACTCACTAGCCAAGTGGCCACTCCAGAGACCACGCTCACATTTTAGATTCATGACTCAGAATAATGACTGACAGGGACATAGCTTGGACCCTGGTGGAGACAAATCACATGACTCTGAGGGCTGTGGCACCTGGCAAAGGACTTTAGTCTGGAAGGCTGGCTGGAAGGATCAGTGCCAGGAAAGAAATGTGACTGCATCTTGACACCATTTGAAACAGGTGGTTTACCCATGCAGTGTGGATAGAAGCATTTCAGAAGAAAAGAATAACGTTTCATTATAGCACACCTTCCTTCTCGAGGAGAGCCAGTATAATTAAACTAATTTTACAAAGAGAGGGGGAAAAAATCAAAGTGATTATGCTATCGGCCACTTGTAGAATTGGAATTGTATTAGTCAGGGTTCTCCAAAAAAACAGAGCCAATGGGAGCTGTGTGTATATATATGATACCATGATGATATATATGGATATGTCCATATATACATGTGTATATATTCATTTGTATGCATATACAAATGTCCTTTGGCTTACAATGGGGGTAGGTCCTGATAAACCCATTGAAAGTTGAAAATAGGGTAATTCAAACATGCATTGAATATACCTAGCATGCCAAACATTATAGCTTAGCCGATCCTGTTTTAAACCTGCCCAGAACACTTAAAGTAGCCTACAGCTGGGCAAACCGTCTTGCTACACAAAACAATGTAGAGTATCTGTCGTTTACCCTCACGACTGTGTGGCTGACTGGGGGTGTGGCTCGCTACTGCTGCCCAGCATACAGAGGGAGTAGTGTATTGTATATCCCTAGCCTGGGAATAGATCACAATTCAAAATTCAAAGTATGGTTTCTATTGAATGCATATTCTTTCCCCACCATTGTAAAGTCAAAAAATCCTAAGTTGAACTATCATAAGTTGGGGACTGTGTGTATGTCAACAGAATAAATACATATGTATGACATAGATGTCTGCACTGCTGAGATAGGGGTGGAGTGGAGGGTGGCCAGGGCAGCTTTCTTTAGGCCATGGTGGTTTTTCCAAACCTGAAAGACAACAGAATCATCTGGGGAGCCTCTTAAAACAATCAACATTTCTGGACTCCATCTCAGGCCCAGTGAATTAGAATTTCTGGAAAAAGCCCCAGAGAGGGTCCTAGAAATTTATAAAAGCAATTCTTGGCTAGGCGCAGTGGCTCATGCCTGTCATCCCAGCATTTTGGGAGGCTGAGGTGGGTGGGTCACTTGAGGTTAGGAGTTTGAGACCATTCTAGTCAACATGTTGTAACCTTGTTTCTACTAAAAATGCAAAACAGCCGGGGCATGGTGGCACATGCCTATAGTCCCAGGAGGCTGAGGCAGAAGGATCACCTGAGCACAGGAGGCAGAAGTTGCAGTGAGCTGAGATCATGCTACTCCATTTCATCCTGGGCAACAGAGTGAGACCCTGTCTAAAAAAAAAAAAAAGCAATTCTCAGGTGATTGTCATGCTCAGTGGGCTTCGGAAACAGCTGCTTGTCTGAGCCACTGGAAGCCATCTCCCTTCCCTGTGCCCGTGCTAGCAGCTACTGGATCCGACTTTCCTAGGCTGCCCTCCCAGGGGCCACTGCATCTTAGGCGGATAGGTCACTTGCAGGTCTGCTTGCTCATATTTGCTTCTTCCATTTTGTAGGGACTATCTGCCATCAACAGGTTATGTCCCTTTATGGGGGCACTGGGGAACCTGCCCGAGAGCACCAAGCTCATTTCACTTGTCACCTAATCAGAGTTTCAGTGACCATGCTTGGTTTGAACGGGAATACTTGGGATAAATGCATCCCCCGACAGTCAAGAAACAGACTTCACCTGTCTGCACCCAACCTCATGCATCTGTTTAAATAAGGCTGGTGCATCCACAAGGTCAATATTTTAAAGTGCATTGAAGAGCACCATGTAGTTTATTATTATTTTTCTCCATTCACTGGAAGTTTCCTGGAATGCTTTGTCATTTTAGTGTATATCAAACCCTCAGGCCATCATAAAGGCTGAATGCAGGGGCCGCAGTCAACAATGCATGGCTTATTTTTATTTTAAACCAAGAAAAGAAGAGAAAGTTGATACAGAAACATTTGCTCGGTCATGCAGTTTCAAGCCTGTGCAACAGAAAACTGTTATAAAAATAAAAGGCGGAAATAAAGAAGACAGGTTTTATTAATTTTTTTCCACCCTTACCTCATTCCTAACAAAGGATGTGAGTTGGCTTGCAAATACATACACTACTAAGATAAAATTTGTGTGACATTAAAATAAGAAATGAATAATCATAGAGTCTGGAGGGAAAGAAACTTGGCTGTGAGCTTCCTAGCACCAAAGTAAAAAAGGAAAGAGAAGAGTTTGTAGAGTCTATGTTATTTTCATCATTAGTTTGATTCCAAAAATAAGAAAGTAGCCATTAGATCACAAAGGATTATGTTTGAATTGTGAGTGATCTCAGAGTAAAAGACCAGTTTCTAGAGAACAAACCATGTCTCCCTCCGGGAATAATACACACCTATAAAGCTTATTCCGGGAACGCTGCTTTAATCTGGAATAGACAATGCCTTTCCTATGATCAGTAAGCATTTTGCCCACCTACTCCAGAGTTTAAGACTTTCAGACTGAGATAAGTCACCAGTGATCAGGTTTGCTTTGAGGTTTACTTTGAATTTGTGGGTTTTATTCCTTTTTCTTTTTTTTTTGTTTTTGAGACAGAGTACCTCTCTATTGCCCAGGCTAGAGTGCAGTGGCACAATCTCAGCTCACTGCAACCTCTGCCTCCTGGGTTCAAGTGATTCTTATGCCTCATCCTCCTGAGTAGCTGGGATTATGGGCACCTGCCACCATGCCTAGCTTTTTAAAAAATTTTTTATTTT
The DNA here is from genome assembly GCA_004027715.1 of Plecturocebus donacophilus. NCBI lineage: Eukaryota > Metazoa > Chordata > Mammalia > Primates > Pitheciidae > Plecturocebus > Plecturocebus donacophilus. The sequence continues at coordinate 38,397 of PVKP010015973.1, read as the reverse complement.
TTATTTTCTGTATTTTAGTAGAGATGGTATTTCACCATGTTGGCCAGGCTAGTCTTGAACTCCTGACCTCAGATGATCTTCCTGCCTCGGCGTCCCAAAGTGCTGGGATTATAGGCTGAGCCACCACCCCTAGCCTGGGTTTCATTCCTATGTGTGACCCCTTCTGGGCTAGTATCTCCCCACAATGACCTAATCCTAGCAGGATTCAACATACTGAACCTTGACATTTGCCTTTTCCTTAAGACTTTGTAACAAGCCCCCTGTATGTGTTGGTGACAGCCTCTGCTTTCCAGGGCACTATGGATCTTCTCCTTGAGTCTCATGATTTCACTGTCAGCACCTATGGAATTGGCCTGATCATCTCTTGGCCCGTTCAGAACGGATGGGCCTGGAAGTTTCCTTCCTACTCTAAAATTCCAGGTGCTTACCCTGTTGATTTGGTTTGGATGTGTGTCCAATTCTCAACCTCCAATGTTGATGGTGGGCCTAGCAGAGATGTTTGGGTGATGCGGGTGAATCCTTCATAAATGGCTTGTTGCTGTCCTCGTGGTAACTAGTGCATTCTTATTCTGTTAGTTCACTTTATTAGTCCGTGTGAAACCCGTTTGTCTGAAAGAGTCGGAGGCCTCCCCTCTCTCTTGCTCCCTTTCTTGGCATGTCACTTGCTGGTTCCCATTCACCTTCTGCCATGATTTCAAGCTTCTGGAGGCCTCACCAGGAGCAGGTGCCGGCACTATGCTTCATGTACAGCCTGTAGAACTGTGAGCCAAATAAACATCTTTTCTTTATAAATTACCCAGTCTTGAATATTTCTTTATAGCCATGCAAATGGACGAATACATCTGTCTATTCCAAATCCAGCTGCCGTCACTTTTCAGCATGAGAACATCTTCTTGAACCAACTTCAGTGGTATCACTATTAAATGATTCATTGTACTTTTGGGCCTCCCTGACCCCCTCCCCACATCATGTATCTCTAGTTTTGTGACTGGATGCTTCCAGACCTGTCTGGAAATCCTTTCTGTTGAAGTCAGTCCTCATCAAAGAGAGAGAACATTACAGTGTTTCAAATATGGGGCTTGAGTAAGTGAACTAGCTCTTCTGATGAACCAAAGCTTCCAGATTCTGCTTTTGTAAGTGTCTGAGCTGCCTGGCTTAGGGATGTTCTTTGGCTGCCCCAGTGAAGGAGGCGGTTCTTGGGGCTCCTCCCTGGGTCTGGTTCAAGGCCACAGCCTGTAGTGAGCCTGTTCTTGTCTGGTCTTCACCTGGGCTCTAATGAGAAGCTCTACCTGCTCATGTATACTTGTTTTCTGGCAGGATTTGACACCAGCGGCTGCCCATGCGTGACTGTTCCTTCCATCCACAGCTGGGGGCTGGCTCTGAGGATCTCCTGTGCATTGCTGGTTCAGCCATGCCTAGCTTCGAGCTGCCTCACTCTGAGTTTATTCTGTCTTCCACATCCCAAAAGCATAGCCGACTTTGCTTTTTTGGCAGCACATGAAATCTCCATATTTACTAGTTCTTTCTTGTAGCTAACCTAAATTCCTCCTATGGGCTTTAAACAAACTTTTTCTTGCAGTTTTGAACATGGAAACAGAGATCATCTGTAAGGGAATACCCTCCTTCATTTCTTCATAAGCCTTAAGAAGAACCTTACGTTACAAGAGTTCTGTGCAACGTCTAATTGGGGTTTTCACCATGAGCTGGTGATACTAATCAGCCCTGATCACCTTTCCAGGAAACTACACTCCGCCTCAGAAGCTGGAGTGATTAGTGTCTTCCTAGTGTATCAGCACATTGGTGTTGCAAATAGAGTGGTTTTTTTCCCCAAAGTTCTATCTGCTTTCAAATCTGCAAGATGTGAGCAAATATTTTGGTGACAATTTATATCCAGCTGAGGGTGTAAAGGCATCAGGTATCCCAAGACAAAAAATTGCCTCCCAAGAAGAAAATGCTACAGGCCGTGGCAGGGCTCTGGCTCTCCTTGAGACAGTAATGATCATTAAGAACAATTGCTTTACACTTATTGTGCACTTACTGTATGCTCAGCATTGTCCTAAGTCATTTATCCTTCATGGTGACCCTACGAGGTAGACATCATTATTATCTCCATTTCACAGATGAGCAAACAAACTCTCAGAGGCCCAGAAACTCACCCAAGATCTCACAGATACTAAGTACAGGAGCAGGAATTAAACTCAAGTCAGTCTGGCCCTAGAATTTGCCCTCTTCTCAACAAAGCAAAAAGTCTGGCCGCCATCCACATGCACAGTGTGTGTGAACATAGAATAGCTGTTTAGTTACGACGGTGACCTGGGAAGAGTGCTTCTGTCATCTTGGATGCTGTGTGCCAGACCCCAAAATGCACTGCACTTGGGTGGCTGCAAGAGTTCCCAGAGAGGATGTGTGCATGAGCGTCGTGTCATGGGAATCCAGTAGCTCCGATCTGGGAGAACAACATCCTGCGTTGAAGAGCAGATGGAAACGCAGCAGCGTGGAGGATGTGAGCCGAACAGCTTCCTGTGTGCAACCAGCGAGCCTCCAAAAAGGTTAGCAAGGAAACACGCTCCAGGATGTCTGCGTCTTCTCCTGAGGTGTAAGCTGCCTGAGCACGGTGTCTGCTGGGCTTCTCGAACTTTCTCCTTTGCCCTGCCTCCTGATCTTGCTTTCTGACCAGATGTTAGGACAAACAACTTGGAAAGCTTTGTCCAACTCCAACTCCTCCTCCCCTCCCCTTCCTCCTCTTTCTCCTCCTCCTCTTCTTCTTCCTCTCCTTCTCCGTCTCCTTCTTCGACAGGGTCTAATTCTATCACCCAGGCTGGAGTGCAGTAGTGTGATTGCAGCTCACCACAGCCTCAGCCTCCTGTGCTCAGGTGATACTCCTGCCTCAGCCTCTTGAGTAGCTGGGACCACAGGCTGTGCCACCATGCCTGGCTAATTTGTGTGTGTGCGTGTGTGTGTATTCTTTGTAGAGTTGGGGTTTCATGCTGTTGCCTAGGCTGGTCTCGCACTCCTGTGCTCATCTGCCTTGGTCTCCTAAAGTGCTGGGATTACAGGCGTGAGCCACTGCACCTGGCCAGCTTTGTCTGCCTTCGAAGCTCACCCTGCGGGAAGACCCCCACTTGTTATGTAACCCAGGAGAAATCACTTCACCTCTCAGGGCCAAATCACCTTGAAAAAGGTGTTGTGGCAACTACCCTGTTTATATCACAGGGTTCTTCCAACAGTCAAGTGGGTTAACGAATACAAAACACTTTGACAATTGTAAGAAAGCGTAGGAATTAAAGGTAATAATTTTATTGGTTATAAAATACCCATGTCCTGCTTCATCCTGGCTTAATCCCAGTTTTTCTGCTTTTTCCTGCCTTAAGATTGGCTTCATATCCTAGCAGAATGTTCTATAGCAAACTTTTTCTGTAAGGGGCCAAACAGTAAATATTTTCAGCTTTTTGAACTGTAGGGCCTCTGTTCAACTATTCAGCTTCACCACTGGAGTGTGAAAACTGTCACAGAGAAAATGCCAATGAATGGGTAAGGCTGGGTTCCAATAAAGTTTTATTTGTAAAAACAGGTGGCTGGATAAATTGACTAGCATTTCACTGACACCTGTTCAGGAGCAGCCAATTAAAACCATTAATGAATGCTAATATTCTGATTTCTGTCTCCTTGACCAATACCTGCCATATGGATTTTTTTCCTCCCTTTGTGTGTAGATGGGTGAACTCTGCTATGGCTCCAAAACCTAGATGTGAACAATTTCTTAAATTTATTTCACTCTACTATTTAGACATTATATTACATTGACAGAATTAAAGTAAGTGTCATGATGGTCTCCAAGAACAGCCAATATTGATTCTAACTTAATTATAAAACATAGTGGGGACAAGCGCAAGGTCCACCTCTTTGGCTACTTGGAGTAGATCATGCTTTGCCATTTTATACTGACAGTTACTTTAAATAGGTGGCCATATGTAGGGAGGCATGACGTGAGTGCTTGGATAACTGAATTCGTGGTCTGTATTTATTCTGGAAAATGTTCATGCTTCCTAAATTCAAGACAAAGGCTTGTAAGTTCAGATTCCTCAATTTTCTAGTCAAGTGCTAAAGAAAGATTTCTTGATTTACCAACTCTAATTTCTAAGAACCCTTTAAAAAGCATTTTTTATGATTTCAGTAAAAGTTGCTTTATACCATGATGTCACCCATCTGTGCTTCTATATTGTAAAAGAATCTTAAAATTATTTAGGACATGCTTCATTATGTTATAAAATTGTCAGTGCCAAGAGGAACTTTTTTGGGTTTTTATTGCAAAACACTCCCTTACAGAGAAGGCTGAGCGACTTATCTGAACCAACAGTGGATTTAGAAGCAGTTTGAAAAGTTGTACAAAAATGTGTTAGACAGCCAGGTTGTGATGGAGGCTGGAGTTTTGTAGTCACAGTTTTTCCATGTGCCATTTTAAGAATTATCTTGGCTCTCAGTGCAAGTTAAAATTTTATATTTAAAAGTAGAATCCTGAAGTAAAAATAAGCTATTTTAATAGGGTGGTCTCCAGTGATATTATTGAAAGTGTAATTTAAAGCATTAAAGCACAACAATCTAAAAACACTGGGTAACTTAGAAGTTATTCTTATGACTTATTAGTAATAATAGCAATATGCATTCAGATTTATCCATGAGGTTTTAAATACTTGTGAGTCTAATGGGCATGACATCTTTAAAATGCAAGTGAGGCAGTGATGGAGTCCCCTCCCTCTCTTTGAAGGATCCCAGTGAGACTTACATAGCTCTGAGGAGGAAAACAAACAGATAAAACTCATGAAGAGGCCAGGCACAGTGACTCATGCCTGTAATACCAGCACTTTGGGAGGGGGATCACTTGGGCCTAGGAGTTGGAGAACAGCCTGGGCAACATCGTGAGATCCCATCTCTACAAAAAAAATACAAAACTTATTCCCAAGTCGTAGTCCCAGCTACTTGGGAGGCTGAGGTGGGACGAATGCTTGAACCCAGGAGGCCAAGGTTGCAGTCAGCCATGAGTGCATCACTGCACTCCAGTCTGGATGACAAAGCGAGACTCCATCTCAAAAACAAAACAAAATAACAAAACTATGAAGACTTACAGGAGTTAAGTAACACTACAGTGATTATTTGGCAATCAAACGAGCTTATTAATTCTTTGTAACTTGTAAGAGTGATGGGGTTTCATTTGTATAATTTCAAGTTTTCTTCCTCAACTTCTTAGTTATTATAAAACATCTAACATATTGGATTTTCCAGTTTGCTTAAAGCCAATTATTAAAAAAAGAAGAGGTTATTTCATGAATTGTAGGCACTTGTGGAAACGTACGATGACATGCAGTTCAACACACATCTGTTATTTTTCTGAGCTACCTATAGAAATCCTTTGTCGTTTCCAAGGCTCTGATTTAATGGCAGTGGGAGGTATGAGAAATCATGAGCAAAACTGAATAAACCTAAGAATGTGCTTAGCTTCTAGGACAATTCTACATATTAATTAACTTTTGATGAAGGATGAGGACAAAGTAAGTCCATTAAACATTTTGAAAATCATGTGATCATCAACAAAGGAAACACAAATGCTTTTAAATGTATTTAAAGATTCCATTTCCATTTTCTATTTTCCTTCTTTACTCAAACCACATAAATTTTACACATAAGTGATAAATCAGACACACGCACACAAATAGTGAAATTAAGAAATGGCTTTTTGAAGATGAAATTGCACAGCTTTAAAAATTATTTAAGGCCAAGAACCACATAAAAAGATGCTCAGCAGCTGGGCATAGTGGCTCATGCCTGTAATTCCAGCACTTTAGGAGGCCAAGGTGGGCAGATCATTTGACTTCAGGAGTTTGAGATAAGTCTGGGCAACATGGTAAAACCCTGTCTCTCTGAAAAATATAAAAATTAGCCGGATGTGGTGGTGTGTGCTGTGGTTCCAGCTACTCGTGAGGCTAAGGTAGAATGATCACTTTAGCCTGGGAGATCAAGGCTGCAGTGAGCAGTCATTGTGCCAGGGCACTCCAGCCTGGGAGACACAGCAAGACCCTGTCTCTAAATAAAATAAATGCTCAATATCACTAATCATTAGAGAAATGCAACTCAAAAGCACAATGAGGATCCACATTCATGAGAATGGATATCATGAAAAAAAACAAAGACAATAGAAAGTAAGTGTTGGTTAGGATGTGAAAAAGTTGGAACCCTTGTGCACTGTTGGTGGGAATATAAAATGGGATAGTGGCTGTGGAAAATGGAACGATAGTTCCTCAAAGAATTAAACTTAGAATTACCATAAGATCCAGCAATCCCATTTGCTGGGATATACCCAAAAGAAATGAAAGCAAAGATTCAAACAGATATTTGTACAGCCATGCTCGTAGTGGTATTATTAACAAATCTAAAAGGTAGCAACAACCTTACTGTCCATGGATATGTGAATAAACAAAGATAAATGGATAAACAAAATGTGGCATATACACTATAGAATATTCTTCAGCCTTACAAAGGAAGGAGAGTCTGACATGTGCTACAATGTAGATGAACCTTGAGGACATTATACTATGTGAAAAAAGCCAGTCACCAAGGGACAAATACTGTATGATCCTATTTATGTGAGGTTCCTATAGTTACCAAATTCATACAGACATAAATTAGAATGGTGGCTGTCAGGTACTAGGGAAGGAGAAAATGGGGAATCCGTGTTTAATGGGAATAGAGTTTCAGTTGAGGAAGATGAAAAAGTGTCAGAGACAGATGGTGAGTATGGTTGCACAATTGTATTAATCCGTTTTCACACTCTACAAAGAACTGCCCGAACCTGGTTAATTTATAAAGGAAAGAGGTTTAATTGATTCACAGTTGCACGTAAATAAGGAGGCCTCAGGAAACTTACAATCATGGTAGAAGGCAAAGGGGAAGCCAGGCACTTCTTACATGGTGGCGGGAGAGAGAGAGCAAAGGGGGTATTGCCACTTTTAAACCATCAGATCTTGTGAGAACTCCCACATTATCATGAAAACATCATGCAGGAAATCACCACATGATCCAATCACCTACCATCAGGTCCCTCTCTTGACACATGGGGGTTAAAATTTGAGATGAGATTTGGGTGAGGACACAGAGTGAAACCATATTAGCAGCAATGTGAACACACATGCTGCCATAGAACTGCACACTTAAAAATGCTCAAAATGATAAATTTTATGTTATGCCTGTTTTGACGCAATGATAAATTATTTGAATTCATATTTTCATGTAGTTGGTGTTTGAACTTCTTATGAAATGAGGGCTAGCAATGGTCCATTCTCTTTCTCTCCAGCTTTCTGTAGGCTGGGCAATGACTAGATGCAAGCTGTGCTTTCACAAGGTAGGTTTAAGAAGATGGCCAGAGTTACTTTGTGTCCAGAAGAGGGACGTGGTTTTCTCTCTGAGGCCTAACCATGGCTGCCCGGCAGATCCACCATGTTCCTTTGCATTGTCACACAGCCACACTGCAACACAGAGATGATATAACATCCCCGTGTAAGGGAACTTAAAACTTCTCTCTCTCTCCACTTTAACGAAGACAAATGCAAACGACTACTCCACACATCATGGACAAGGCTAGAGATCAAATGGTTTCATAAAGACTCTGAGAATATCTTTTCAGAACTTGTCTTCTGGCTCCTTGATTCTCTGGCCCTGGCTTTATATTTTTGTTGGAGATCACTTCTTTCTTGAGAGGTGTAGTAAATCCTTCTTAAAATGGGCAAGAAATTTCCTCCAGTTGGCTTCAGAATCCCTGCTAGCAAATCCTCTGTCTTTCCAAAATATGCTCAGAATTATATCACAGAGGGTCCTGAACTAGAGTGTTCCGTATTTTCTAAATGAGTAAATAAAGATCCACTGAGCACCCTGCACTTGTCTTTATGAGCAAAAAGCAGCTCACATCAGTCCCTGAATACTCTTTAGAGTAGATGAAAGGAAGAATTTATGGCGTGATGTGTGAGAATAGTCTATACCTCTCACATCTCTGTAGGCTCATGTTCACAAAACAAGGCAATGTAGATATTTATGTAGAAAAATAAAGCAGTGTCTATTTTAAAGAGAGGTTTGATGTTCCTCCTCCTTTTAGACAGCTGTAATTTATAAAACTGAATGAGGCCATTAAGGTCTGTTTTTGAGATAATGTACATCTTTAATCGAAGGTAGAATTATTCAGATAACATTATTTTCTCCCTAAAAAAAATCATAGACAAAACATTTATCCACTTACTGGCAGCTAGGAAAACTGTGAGATATAAGTTTATTTTTCACTACATTCTAATGTTATTGCACACCCATGACTCCCTGTACTTCTTCCCACTTCCTGGACATGTCTTTTATGTCGTCAGGAGACCCCTAATTCTACCCATTGAAAGCCTGCTTTCTGGAAATAATAGCCAGGGGATATCTATAACTCAGAAAGTTTTTCAGGTTAAAGCAAGAAGTTCATTTCACAATGATACATCTTAAAATATTGAACGTAACCTTATTTACGGAAGCAGAAAACTATTATATAGCACAAATAATATTCATTTAGATTTTTCTATACTGTTCAGATGATTTTGAAATAAAAAATTTTAAATACAGCAAATATAAAAAGGATACATGCTAAAATGTAAAGATAAAAACAATACAAGGAATATACTTGTGCCCATTGCCAAGCTTTAGCAATAATACATTTCCCTTTGAAGTCTTTGAAATCTTCTAAGTACCTCCACTTGGTCACATGCTCCTCATATCCTGATGGGACAGCTTTCTGGGATTTAATTTTAATGAGTCTCCTATTTTCTTTCATAGTTTTACAAATGTGTATATATCACTGATCAATATATTGTTTAGTTTTGCTTTTGAAAAAGTCTACATAAATGTCCTTAAGTAAGTTGTATTTTTTCTTCTGTGACTTTTTTAGGCTTGGCATTATGTTTTTTGAGATTTATGTATGTATGTATCTGACATGCTGTAATTCATTCATTTTCACTTTTTATGGTGGTGCATGGCATGAATATATTATAATGAACGTATATATTACATTCTATAGCTGATGAACATTTGTTTTCAGTGTTCATACTTTTCCTCATGGATAATCAATTGATCAGTCATCCCATACCATATCCTACCCTGTTCCATAAATCTGAAATCTCAGCTTTGTCATTCCATTTTTGTGGGAGTCTTTTCTTGGTTCCCTAATGTTTTGTTTGTCTACATTTCTATCTCTATGCCTTGCTGTCTGAATGATTTAGAGTCAGATAACAATAAAATAGCAACTATATATTTACATTTATGATATGCCAGCCACTGTCCCAAGAACTTTTCACATATTAATTCATGTATTCCTCATCATTACCTTGCAAAGTGGGCACTATTATTATATAGATGAAGAAACTGAGCTGAAAGAAATGGATTGTAGGTACCTAAGCAAGATTTGAAGTGTAGACAATCTACTCATCCAGATTGTGCTATTATACATCATGCAAATCTGACTTATTATAAATCATGATTTCGGATTGGGCAATAGGTCTTATTTAGGAGTATCCTGCATATTCTTGGTCATTTGCTCTTAGAGACATCTTGTTAAGTTCCATGCAAAACAAAAACTACTAAAAATTTCATTGATACTTCATTAAGTCTGTAAATAAATTTATACTCTTGAGTTTTCCCATCCATTAACATGGTATTTTTCTTCCATTTGTTGAGGTATTCAATAATGTGTTTTTATCATGTTTTATAATATTCTACACATTGCATATCTTTTGTTTAATATAGTCCTAGATATATTGTTTCAGCAACTGTAGATGGCATCATTTTAAAGTTGCATTTTCTGTTTGTTGGTGTACGAGGAAACATAATATGACTTTAAATAGTTTTGACTTGTTTCTGGCAATGATGGAATAAAAGGAACCAGAATTACCCCTCCTCTTTAAACAGCCAGGAAAACAAAGTATATGAAACAATGGTATTCAGACATTGCGCAATGTATTGCACGGGACAGTGACTGCTAAGAGAATAAAAACAAATGTGGTAAGGCCAGTGAATGTCTCAGGTCACTGTCTGAAGAGTTTCCGGGTCACAGTGCAGGGAAGGGACATCCAAATGGAGCTCATCAGTCTCTCTGAACTGAGGAAACAGAGTTCCCAGTTCAGAGAGGCAAAGACATAATTTTCAGTCAGAGGAGGTGCTGCACAGAGCTATGAAGATACATGGAATATTTTCTCTGATAACAACAGAATAAAATTAAAAATCAGGAATGGGAAGATATTTTTTAAAGCCCCAAATATTTGGAATTTAACCAACCAACATCTAAATAATCTATGGATTAAAAAATGAAAAAAGTAAAATTATAAAATATTTTAAACTGAATGAAAATTAGAATGACATAAAAATCTGAGTGATGTCACTAAAGCATGCTTAAAGGTAAGGTTATAGCATTATATGATATTATACAGCTTAAACCATAAGTGATTATGCTAGAAAATAAGAAAAGTCTCAAGTAATAATCTGAGCATCCACCTTGAAAACCATCAATCTAAAATAAGCAGAAGGAGAAAAGTAAAAAGAGCAAAAAAATCAATGAAATAGATAATAGAAAGCAATGGGAAAAAAATCAATGCAACCAAAATCTAGTTCTAAGAAAAAACTAATAAAATGTATAAGACTCAAGCCAGTCTAACAGACAAAAAAGGAGAATCACACAGATCACCAATATCAGAAACGAAAGACAGGATATAATCATCAAAATAAACTATCATGAATAGCTTTATACCAATAAATTTGACAACATAGATGAAGTTTAGAAATTGTTTTAAAGATAGAAACTACCAGAGCTCATTCAAGAAGACATACGTAGTAGTCCTATATCTATAAAAAATTGAATTGGTGATTAAAAATCTAACCAAGATGAAAACTCCAGGCTGAGATGGCTTTATTGGTAAATTTTACTAAACATTTAAGAATAATATAACACAAATTTATTCATACTCTTTCAGAAAATAGAAGCAGGGGAATATTTTCTAACAGTCTGAGGCCAGAATTATCATGATACCAAGACCAGAAAATGATATTATAAGAAAATAAAACTACAGATTAAAAGTTATCATGAACATACATGTAAAAGTCTCTAAGAAAATATTAGCAACTTGAAAGTATCAATATATAAAAAGGATAAAACATGATGACCAAGTACAATATATACCAGAAATGTAAAGTTGCTCTAACATTTGAAAAAGGTTGAGAAAAAAGACTATATATTTGCCCATACTATTTCTATTCAGCATTTTACTGATGGCTTTCACTGGTACAATAAAGCAAGAAAATGAAATAAATTGCATTCCATTTAGAAAGAGAAAGATAAAACTATTGCTACTTATAGATAACATGATTGTCTATATAGAAAATCCAAAATAATCTACCATAAAGCTACTAGGACCAGTAAGTTTTGTAACATCACAGAAGATGAGGCAAATATATAAGACTGATTGCATTTCTATATTTTAGTAAAGAATAATTGGGAATTCAAATTCAAAATCATGATTTAGAATAGTACCAAAAAAGTGAACTAGAGATAAGTTTAAAAAGACATGTGCCAGAGTTGTACACTAGAAACTCCAAAACTTTGTTAAGGGAAATTAAGAGAGACACAAATAAATGGAGAGATGAGCCATGTTCATGAATTGGAAAACTATCTATTGTTTTGCTTTTAATTGTTCCCCAATTATCTGTAGATTCATTATAATCCCAATTAAGATTTTAGCTAGATTTTATGTAGAAAATAGCAAACTGATTCTAAAATTTATGTAAAAATGTAAAAACCTCAAATAGCCAAAAGAATTTTGAAAAGAAAGAACAGAAGTGGAAGATCTAACTCTTCATAATGTCAAATGTTATAGAGCTACAGTTGGCAAGAATGCATGTTTAGAGTAAGATGAGATATATAGATCAATGGGCCACAACAGAAATTCCAGATATAGAACCACACATATGTGTTCAACTGATTTTTGAAGAAGGTACCAAGGAACTTTTATGAGGAAAATTATAATCTTTAAGATAAATCACACTAGAATGTTTGCATATTCATAGGCAAAACATGAGCCTCAATGCTTATCTCAGACAAAACACAAGCATCTACTCCAAATAAATTATAGACCTAAATGTTAAGACCTAAAAAGATTCAAACTTTTAGAAGAAAACATAGGAGAATATTTTGTGACTTTAGGTTACACTGAGATTTCTTAGAACACAAAAAGTGTGAACCATAAAATGATCAATTATTATATTACACAATTAAAAACATTAGCTCTTCAAAAGTTAAATGTAAGAAAATGCATAAGAAATAGATTGAGACATATTTTCCAAAATATATATCTGATAACAGACTTGCAACTACATTATGTAAAGAGTTCTTAAAAATCAATGTGGTAAGACAAACTGATTAGAAATGGGTAAAATACTTGAAAAGTCAATTCACCAAAGAAGATTTATAGATTACAAATAAGAACATGAAAAGATGTTCAACATCATTAGTTATGAAGGGTATGCAAATGAAAACATTATTAGAATGGCTGAAATTAAAAATACCAACTTATGGTAAGAACGTAGAGCAAATGAAATTCTCATACATTGCTGGTAGAAATGCAAAATGATACAACCACCATTTAAACAGGTTAGCAGTTTCTTATAAAATTTTAGATGTATTTATTTATGACTCATCAATTCTGCTTCTAGGTTTTTACTCAAGAAAAATTAAAACTTATGTCCACATGCAGAATTACTCAAATACTCATCATAGGTATATTTATAAAGCCTCAAACCCTTCCCTCATCAAAGTGTGAGAATTCCAGTTTCTTCACATTTGACTATACTTGGTATTAAAAGTTAACTTTGAGCTTGATCTTACATGAAAGAATTTTACCAAATTGCCAATTCTAATAATATATGGATTCATTTGATTTTTTCAGACAGATAAACAGTAAATAATGGCAGTTGTTTTTCTTTCTAATCTTTATGCTTCTTATTCTTGTCTCACTAATAGAATGTTGAAAAGAAATGATGTTAGTAATTGGGTCTTGTTCTTAACTATAAAGATAATTCCCTCAATATTTCACCACTGGCTCTAACATTTGCTGTAGGTTTTTTATAGATATCCTTTTTTCAGATTAAGTAAATATCCTTGAGTTCCTGACTGTTAAAAGTTTTGACCATGGGTAATTGCTGACTTTTAATAAATAGGTTTGTTTTATATTTGAATCTTTTGGGATAGTCATAATTTCCTACATGTCTTTCCATGGCTTGATAGTTTTGATTTTTATCACTGAATACTATTCCCTTTTAGGAAGGCACTACAGTTTATTCATTCACTTACTGAAGGACGTCTTGGCTTCTTCCAAATTTTGACAATCATGAAAAAAAAACCTGCTATAAACATTTATGTGTGGGTGTTTGTGTAGACACAAGTTTTCAACTAATTTGGATAAATACCCAGGAATGGAATTGCTGGATTGTATGGTAAGTCAATGTTTAACTTGGCAAGGAATTGCCAAACTGTCTTCAAAAGTGACTGGACCATTTTGTGTCCTCTTCAGCAACGAATGAGAGTTCCTCTTTCTACTCCACATTCTTATTAGCATTTGTTTTGTCATATTTTTTAAAATTTATTATTTTAGGTATTCTAATTGGTGGGTAATAGTATCTTGTTTTAATATGTAATTTTGTAATGACATATAATATTGTGAATCATTTCATATGCATATTTCCCATCTGTATATCTTCTTTGGTGAGATGTCTGTTCAGGTCTTTTCTTATTTTTAAATTGAGTTGTATGGTTTTTTTAAACTGTTGAGTTTAAGTGTTCTTTGTATATTTTGCATATGTGTTTTGCAAATATTTCTTCCAGTGCGTGGTTTGTCTTTTCATTCTATTGACAGTATCTTTCACAGAGCAGAAGTTTTAATCTTAATAAAGTCCAATCTGTCAGTTTTCTTTCATAGTTCTTACTTTTGTGTTGTACGTTTTATAATTTTAATCATTTAAGATTAAATCTTAAATGATTAAAATATTTTCTCCTATGTTATCTTTTAGAAATGTTATAACATTGGATTTTACATGTAGGTGTAGGATCTTTTCTTAGTTAATTTTTGTGAAAGGTGTCAGGACTGTGTCTAAATTCTTTTTTTTTTTTTTGTATATTGATGTCCAGATGTTGAAAAGGCTAATCTTTCCCCCATTGAATTGTCTTGTTCCTTTGTCAAAGATCATATGACTATATTTGTGTGGGTAAATTTCTGGACTGTTCATTCTGTTCCACTGTCTATCTATTCTTTTACAAATACCACACTGTCTCGATTAGTATAGCTTTATAGTAAGTATAGTAAGTCCTGAAGTTGGATAGTATCAGTTCTCTAGCTTTATTCTTCTCCTTCTGTATTGTGTTGACTATTTGGGGGGTCTTTTGCCTTTCATATAAACTTTAGATCAGTTTGTTAATATCTACAAAATAATTTGCAGAGATTTTGACTGGGATTACATTGAATTTGTAGATCAAATTGAAAATAACTGACATTCTGACAACATGGAGTCTTCCTGTCCATGAACATGTATCTCCCTTCATTTATTTATATCTTCTTTGATTTCTTTTTGAGTTTACAGTTTTTCATATAAAGATCAAGTGTATATTTAGTTAGATTTATACCTCAAGTATTGATTTTTTTGGTGCTAATGTAAATGTTGTGTTTTTACTTACAAGCTTCAATTGTTGATTGCTGGTATATAGAAAAACATTTGGCTTTTATATATTAACCTCATATTCTACAATCTTGCTGTATTTGCTTATTAGTTTTAATATTTTTGTTATTGTTGGTTCTTTGGAATTTTCTATATACATAATAGATTCTTTTAAAAATAATTTCAACTTCTCTATTGAGATTTTGTATCTCTTGTGCAATTACTAGTCATATGTTCCTTTAATTCTTTATATATTTTTCCCTTGAATTCTTTAAACATAGTTTCAGTAGTTGTGTTGATGTCTTTGCTAAATTTAACATCCTGGCTGACTCTGTAAGTTAGCTTCATTGACTACTGTTTTTCCTGAGTATAGGTTGCAGGGTAGACTTTCCTGTTTCTTTGTATAATTTGTACCATTTTTTTTGAAAACGAACATGTTAGATCATAAAATATAGCATTCCTGCTTTTTCCCTCCAAGGTTTTTTTTTTTTTCTTTTTCAAGAAACTTGCTAGGAATTAATCTATGGAGTCTGTCTCCTCTGCTTTATGTAGCTACTTATTTGTTTGCTCAGTCCTTGAATTCTTATGTATTTCAGCCTGGCTTCCTAGGGATCATCCCTGTGTCTTCTCAGTGGTCAACCAATGATTGGGCAGAGATTATACTCAAACGCCTCAAGCGGTAAGGCTTCCACTTTCTGTGTGTGTGCATGTGTGTATTGGGGAACATGTTCAAATTCTGAGCATTTTCACCTCTGCTTTGACTTAGACTTTTCTCAGGTCTATGTCTGGTCTTCCTGGAGGGCATCCATGTTTCCCAACCAGCTGTGGCCCTGTGAAGCGTATCCAGCCCTTTCTTCCATGATCTCCTTGTTAAGTTTCTTGCTTGAGCACTGCTCACCCAAATGAGACCACAGCCTCAAGCTTAAGAGCAGCAGATTTTACTCATTCATTTCTTATCAAGTTTGCTACTTTTACCGACAACGCTACTTAGTATGGTTTTCATCTTTCATTCCAAATCAAATCAGTCCCTTCTGACAGTTAAGCTGCCGATTTTCACAGCCAGCCTTCCTCTTGTAAAACTATAGCATCAACCATGCTTCTGCTGATGGCTAGGTGATGGGAGTAGCCCCAGGAAGGAAAGTCACAGACTCCACTATTCTTATCCAAAGGTCTAGAAGTTTCTCGTAAATAAATGCTTCATAATTATTGTTTGCCTTTGCTTGATTTCCAGGACCCTCATATGGTTATTTTTCATAATTTTTTCTGGTGTTTACATGATTCTGGGGGAAAGAATTTACTGATTTTCATGGCTACTTTAAGATCTTCTCTTTGACATTCTTGTTATGCAGTTTCACAGCAATGTATCTTGATGTGGATTTATTTGTATTTTATCTTGCTTTAAATTTTTGGGGTCCTTGAATCTGAGAATTGTTTTGTTTTCTTATTCCTGGAAAATTCTTAGCCATTATTGTACCTTTTCTTTTGAGAGTTAATTGTTTTACTTTTTAGGTCATCTCGATTGAGGTATAATCCCTTCTCTTTTCAAATTTATTATGCTTTGATTTTCTATGATTTCCTAGTCTAGGAGTTAACAAACTGTCATCCAAGGGCCAAATTTAGTGTACTGCCATTGTAGAAATAAAGTCTTATTAGAATGTAGCCAGGCTCATTTATTTAAATTACTACTCATGGCTGCTTTTGTACTGCAATGGCAGAGTTGAGTATTTCCAAGGCTCTGTGGCCCCTAAGGCTAAAACATTTACCATCTGATCTTTACAGAAGTCTGCCCTTCTCCCCTCCCCTAAATCTTCAATCTCAAACGTGTTCTATCTTCCCTACTCTATTTTCTTAACCTCAAACACTTCTTTCACAATTACGCCCCCTGTCTTTTTAAATGGCATTTTAAATCATTAAAAGCTCTTTCAGTTCACAAATCCTCTCTGCAGCTAAGTTGAACCCAATGATTAATGCAGTTTCTACTTTCCATTATTCTTTCACTATTTAATGTATGTAACTCTACTATACATGCTATATGCTTTTACCTCCTTGAACATATTAAGAGATCAAACTTACATATTCCAGATCTGATAACTCCTATGTCTGAAATTCTCTACTCTGTAGTTTTTGTTGGCTTTTGCTAATCTTTCTTACTTTTTTTGTGTTTGGTGACATTTTGTTTGGGAGCACATTTTCCTTAGAAACTTGATTTTTGGCCGGGCGTGGTGGCTCACGTCTGTAATCCCAGCACTCTGGGAGGCCAAGGCAGGTGGATTACCTGAGGTCAGCAGTTCAAGATCAGCCTGATCAACATGGAAAACCCCACCTCTACTAAAAATACAAAATTAGCTGAGTCTGGCAGCGCATGCCTGTAATCCCAGCTATTCGGGAGGCTGAGGCAGGAGAATCGCTTGAACACGGGAGGTGGAGTTTGCAGTGAGCTGAGATCGCACCATTGCACTTCAGCCTGAGCAACAAGAGCAAAACTCCAACTCAAAAAGAAAAAAAAAAAAAAAAGCAACTTTTTTTTTTTTAAATATGAAGTTTGGGTTTAAGGTGCATTCTTTATATTTCTTCTGTAAAGCAGAAAGAAGCTGGGATACTAACAACTTGAGGCCACTTTAAACTCAGATCTTACCTTTTTGGGGGACTACAAAGGTAATGTGGTAGGGTTGTGGTTGGACATTTTGAAGGAATACATTTTCTTTTTCCTGCTATTCCTAGAGTGAACTCTGTGAGGCAAGCAATTATCTCCATGAACTCTGTATGAGATGTGCATTTTTCCTTACATGAATCTTTCTTGCTTTTTAATGTATGTTGTTCTACCTTGCTGTCTTTAGGCTTTGTTTTTTATCCCCCGATGAGACCACTGGAATGCAGGTCTGGGTCACAAGCCAAAGATAAACTCCCCAGGGTAAGTGGCCATGCTTCTGTGGAACTGCACTTTCATGTAATTTCTGGCCTTCACAGAAGTTCTACTTTTACAACAGTGCAGTTATACATATAAAATTAAATTTTTAAATTTTATCCGGCTTTTTAGATATGTTGTATTAGGAGGTGTTTCTCTTAAAGTTTAGTATACTGTATTGTTGAAATGGTAAATTGTAGTCTGAATTTAGGCTAATACGTTACTTTTTCAGGTTTATTTGCGTTTAACATTGATTCCTAATTGTGAATAAAAAGATTATATTTTAATTAAGGTTGGCATCTGTGTGGAACTAGAGGAAATACATTGGGGAAGGATTTTTTTATAGTCCCCTTACATTGAAGTGGAAGACTCTCTACTTCATGTATCAAAAATATGATTTCTGCCCAGGCACGGTGGCTCATGCCTGCAATCCTAGCACTTTGGGAGGCCAAGGCAGGAGGATTGCTTGAGGTCAGGAGTTCCAGACCAGCCTGGGCAACATAGCAAGACCCTGTCTCTACAAAAAATTTAATAGTCAGCCAGGTGTGGTGCACACACTTGTAGTCCCAGCTACTTGAGGGGCTAAGGTGGGAAGATCACTTGAGCTCCAGAGTTCAAGGCTGTAGTGACCTATGACTGTGCCACTGCACTCCAGCCTGGGTGATGGAGTCAGACCTCGCCTCAAAACAAAAATCTAAAAAACTAAAAAATAAAAATAAACTAACCAACCAAGCAAAATATTTGTGATTTCATTCAGTAAACATTTATTGTGATCTACTATAGGTCAGCTTATAATGCTACCTGCAAAAGAAAATTCAAGGCAAATGAAGTCATAGTTCTATATTGTATTAATCATAATATTTAGCATCTCCTGAGGGCTAACTGCCTGTTTTGTTATAATGCTTGCCAGTTTTAGTGCTTTATATATTTTATCATGTTCAGTCATTAAAGTAAATGTATGAGATAGGTACTTTAGTTACTATGCTTATTTTTACATGAGGAAACTGAGAAAGAGGTTAACGAGGTAAGGTAAATAGCAAGTAAGTAATGAACCTAAGTTCCAAACCCTTGCAGTCTGACTCTAGAGCACACGTCCTTTATTACTAGTTACAATATTATGCTATACGACAATATATTATACTATACAATATTACTAAACATAAGAAGCTTAGCTTGGATTCTTTAAACATAATTTTAATAGTTGTGTTGACATCTTTGCTAAGTCTAATATCATGGCTGACTCTGTAAGTTAGTTTCATTGAACAATATTTTTTTCTGAGTCTAGGCTGCAGGGTAATTTTCCAGTTAATTTGTATACTTTGTACCAAAGGTGTTTGAATATAATCTCTACCCATTCATTGGTTGACCACCGGGCTGAGAAGACACAGGGATGACCCCTAGGAAGCCAGGCTGAAAATACAAATGTAAGAATACAAGAACTGAGCAAACAAGTAAGCACAAAGCAGAGGAGAATTGCATTCTTTAAACAGGAAGATAACAGACACAATATATAGAAAGAAAGAATACAAAGACATGTTTGATAAATGTTACTATAGCATCCTAGGGAGAACATCACCAGAAGGGCTGGTTAGGTCACCAGGGAAACTTCAGAGAAGACCTTGGAACTTTAGCTGTGCTTAACACCTACCTCAACTATGCCTGCTGAGATACATAAATTAAGATGTCAAATGGAACCTTATTTTCCTCTTCCAGTAAATTGTTTAGTTCATTAAATGGCATGGTAAGAAATAAACTGAACATACTGGGAAGTTTAAACCTTTATTTTATTTTTGAAGAATCAAGAAA
Source organism: Plecturocebus donacophilus (assembly GCA_004027715.1). Taxonomy (NCBI): domain Eukaryota; kingdom Metazoa; phylum Chordata; class Mammalia; order Primates; family Pitheciidae; genus Plecturocebus; species Plecturocebus donacophilus. The sequence continues at coordinate 18,923 of PVKP010015973.1, read as the reverse complement.
GCATATCTTGTTTTTTGCCCCCATGCAAAGACGAAAAGAGCACTTCCTAGAACACTCTGAAGTTACTTTATGGCCTTAGGACTAGGTTCTGGTCTAAAAAATGGGAGTGGACCTTGTGTTTCTATTTCTTTTTTTTCTATTTCTTTTTGGTCAGAGTTGCATTCTGTGGCCCAAGCTGGAGTACAGTGGCATAATCTCGGCTCACTGTAACCTCTGCCTCATGGGTTCAAACAATTCTCCTGGCGCAGCCTCCTGAGTAGCTGGGACTACAGGCACCTGCCACATGCCTGACTAAGTTTGTATTTATATTTAGAGACAGGGTTTTACCATGTTGGTCAGGCTGGTCTCGAACTCCTGACCTCAGGTGATCCACCTACCTCAGCCTCCCAAAGTGCTAGGATTACGGGCATGAGCCACAGTGCCTGGCCTTACATTGCATTTCTAGACCTGGCCATAAACCTCCTTAACCATCATATAAAGTCTTTCTCTTCTACTAAGACTGTGGAGGCTGCAACATGGAAGAAACGACTTAAGAGAAACCCCAAGAAGAGCCACCTCATTCTTATGGAAGGATCACATCAGCATAAACCTTTATTGTTTTAAGCTACTGATATTTTGAGGTTCCTTGTTAAAATGTTAATTTTAATTACCAATGAATAAAACAGATACACATGTAGACTAAGCAATCTCGTTGTACAGCCAGCCCTTTATAGGAAGTGATTTGGAGGAATCAGGAAAGCATTATTGTAGTCCTCAACATTTCATTTCTTTTTGCCATTGACTTTGTTGATTCTATCAGTTTCCAAGAGTGGCATGATTATATCAGTGACAGCCAACAGAAAATGATACTTTGTTTATGACAATTTTGATAACTACATGCTACTTTAGGGCCAACATTTACTGTACCAAGACTATTACTATAATATTTTTGATCAAAGATATTGTATTAATTTTTCTATGTGCTTTATTCTGTTTAATTCTCAAAACAATATGAAAGGGTATGACTATTACCCTTTAACAGCAATTCAATGTGGTTTTAATGCTGCTTAGAAAAGCTCGCAGTTCTCAAAATGATTTTCAAACTCCTAGAAAAATATAGTACATTTTTCATGTGTGAAGATATAACTTGGCCAAATTTCAAAAACACTAATTTTTCCCAAAGTTTTAAGAATCTTTCCTAAGATACTAAAAAACAGTTTTCCATCAGACTTGAAATTTCCAGCTGAAGCTCATGAGTTAGATGCTGTATTGATCTAATATATCATTAAGTGGCAAAATGGTACAATTTATCATGTCCACATGGCATTATGGGAAATTCTCTCTCCTGCTCTGGGTCCTTGTATGCACTTTCTCATTTTTTCACATAACAGACTAATGATAGAGGAGCTCTCATTTCAGTCTTTTGTTTTCAACAAGCAAATGCATGTAAACAAGCAATTATTTTTGAAGTAGTGTACTTTCTCCTACACTGTTTAAAGCAGTGATTTGTTTATTTCAAATTGTAAACTCTCTTTTCTGCCTATAAAACAAATTACCTTATGCATGAATATGAGAACACATAGTTTCTCCATGGTAGCTAGTAAAAACATCTTTCCTGCCAGAGCATATTAAATAGATTATTAAAGTCCATTAACTTTAAGTGCATGCAAGTACCCTTTATTTAAGAAACACATTTCTACAGATACCATTTATCCAAAATCAAAATGGCCTTTTCTGGGTAGCTAGGAGACAAAAAGTCATAACCTTATATGAAACAGGAAAAACAAATAAACAGACTTGATTTACATTAAAATGATGTCATTAAGCTCTGCATAATGTGTTGGTATCTCACCTACTGCCCATAAAGAAAGTATAACAAATGACATTGTATACATGTTAATTTTCCTGTTCCATACTTTGGTGGAAGGAGTAATGTTGAATATTCTGACAGTGACACATCCCATAGTTAAGAGCACTGTCTAAGGTGCTGACTCTCAACATTGCTGTGAGCACACACAACTTTCCCTCTATTTTTGGTTTTTCCTCCTCAGCTTCTTCCATACCCTTCCTTTCCTCGTCACATGGCGGCACTTCCTGTAGCCCATGGCCAAGTTTCCCTTCTCTCACCGCACTCCAGAACTGGCTTCCCATTCTTTGACTCAGGTGTAAGATTTATTTGGATTCTCATCCAGTCTATGGAACGCCTAACTTACCTGAAACCTGGTCCCGAACAGAGCAGGACATTGCAGAGTCACATTAAAGATAAGTGGAGACTATGCCCGCACACAACAGAGCCACTCAAGTAACAAGATGGCACAGAGCTTTCAATCAAATGCAGTCGATTCTGTTATTCACACTATTATGATCTATAACATCGACACGGACACTGAATTAGCAAATACTGAATCATGGCTCCTAGAGGAAATATAGGGCTTAGTTCCTATGAGCCTTTGGCTTTTGTCCACTGATTAATGCATAACCTTGTTTTATGTGTGTTTCTGCTTAAAGACACCTTATTAATATATAATTAATATATATCCATGTATATTGAAATAATATATTCAATATATATATTTTGATTTATTAACATTGAATCATGGCCAAAAGCACTATAACTCATGCCCAAACAAAGCTTATCTAACAAGTATATTTTTTCTCTGTAAGGCACATGTCAGCCTTCTTGTGCTTAGATATTCTGGACAGTACTTCAGTACATTGCTTATAGGGTCATTTTTAAACAGTGAAATCACCACTGAACATGCAAAAGGCATAAAAATGCAAAAAATATGGCACTAAATAGATCGTGAAAGGGGCACTTGTTTACAATGTACACTTTCAGTGACTCAAATTTATTGTCACTCTGTGCTTATCAGCAAAAGCACCATGAGTACTGATTGGAAGGTTATAAATACATTTTAGTGAGTATTAGAATTTGCAGATACAGAATCCACACATAATTAGGGTTAACTGTATTTAAATCATAAAAATGTTATGAATTAGAATGTTATTTATGATCCCCCCAAATAATTCTATTTTTAAAACAGTGTATTTTCTACCAACAGAAGCATGAAATCGGTAATAGCTTAATCCAACCAAAGTTTAAATTTTTGTTAAAGCTGTGTTTAAAAAAAAAGCAACCTTGGCTTCTCTTGTCTCTGCAGGGTACTTCTAAGTTACAGTTCACTATAATAGGCATTATATTCCAGCTTCCTCTGAAAGTTCTGCCTTTATAAAAGTCCCCAGACTCCAGGGTTCCAACAACTAAACACAGACTTCAGTATTGTGTTTAGGGGAAATCCCTCATTGAAAGGCACAAGGGGGAATTTTACCCACTAGCCTTGAAGGAAGAGACTAGCTTATAATCAGACAACCTGGTTTTCTGTGATTGGGGAATTCCTTTTCTACTGCCTCTCTTTATCCTGCTTAGTAGTTCTATGCAAAATGACACACACTGAACTTTTGCTTCTTGGCTCAGTTTTCGCAGGATCAAGGAAGCCCCAGGCTGTGGCTAGTGAGAATGGGCTTAGAGGTCTTGAAGAATTACAAGAATGACCTGGGCTTCAAATTGTGAGGTTGGATATGAAGCCAAGATCCTAGGTTTACGTGGCTTGGTTTTCTCTTTAGGATTTATATTGTGATCCATCTCAATGAGAGTTTAAAACCACCATTTTGGAGGCCTTTGTGATGCTGAATCCTGAAATATTCTCAGAAAGTCAACATAATCTTTTTCATGAAGGCTCACAGCAGAGCCACTACCAGCGCCACCTGTCTACAGATATACCTTAGGTCTGCTTTAGATCGTAAAATGGAAATAAGCTTTCAAAGTGTTTTTCAAGTTGCCTTTGGGTTCTGTTAAATGTAGAAAGGTTTCTTTCCTTTTTTTTTTTCTTAGTGAAATGAAATGTCACTATCATTTCCTTCTGAACGTGAAATCATGCCATTGGATACTTGGGGAAAGAAAACCCACATGAAACATCTACCCAGATGTTATGGGAGAAATGCCGATTTAGAAAAGCCTTTGTTCTATGGTGGAAGTCGCCACGGCTGTTCCATCACATCAATTTTTACTTAAACCATTTAATAAATAAAAACATGCTGACTGTCAACCCACGAAAACAATGCTACACCAATTACTGAAGAACAGAACTGTTTCAGTGAGAGGTGAAGAAGGGCAAAGCATCATGAAATGAGTTTTAAATTTCTTAAGTCAAGCGCTAAGTTGAGAGTTCCATTTCCCCTGTAATTGATTTCTTTTGTTTCAAGAGAAACTCACAACTTGTTTGAATCTAGTTTTTGCGATGTTAACATGGAAGCAGGAGTACTTACCAGTAATCTGCCACTTTAGGGTGTTAGGAGGCTCTTTCTCTGCTTTGTTAAGGACAATTTTATTTATTTAATTTTAATGCAAGATCTCTCTCTGTCACCCAGGCTGGAATGCAGTGGCACGATCATAGCTCATGGTAGCCTTGGACTTCTGGGCTCAAGTGATCCTTCTACTTCCGCCTCCTGAGTAGCTGGGACTCCAGGCATGCATCACAACGCCTAGTGAATTTTCACATTTTTTTTTATTAAGATGGGGTCTTGCTATGTTGTTCAGGCAGGCCTCAAACTCCTGGCCTCAAGCGATCCTCCTGCCTTAGCCTCCTATAGGCGTGAGCCACTGTGCCAGGCTGAAGACAATTTCTTAGACGGAAATACCTATCCGATGTTCTGGAGATCCCATAGGTAATGCGACACATGAAATACTACACTCACAGGCTCTGGCATTCTTCTCTACCTGGCTCACTAGCTTTGTGACGTTAGCCAAGTGCCTTAGTCCGCTAAAGGTCATGTCCAACTGCAGACTGAAATCATACTAGATTGTTGCAAGGTCTTAAGGAGAGATTGGACTTATAGATGCTGGGTACGCTGTCTTCAAAATGTACTTGCTGTAGATTTATTATTTCTGATCTTTTGGTCATCCTGCACTTCCTTTGCTTCCCGTCCATGACCAGCAGGTGCCCCTATCCCAGAAAGGAGGTTTTGGGGTTAACAGATGCCTTGCATCCTGTCCAGGGCCAGAAAAGCCTTCAGGCCCTGAAGAGGAAAAGAAGTTAGCAGAATGCAAGTGTCTTTATTCTAACTCCACGGGTTTTAAAGTTTCCTTTTTTTTTTTTTTTTTTTCTTCCAGCAAATGTGTTTTCTTCCTCTCATGGAACCAAGAACATATGTGATCCCTGGCAGATGATTTTTGCAACTCTTAAAGTCAGGATTGGAGAAGGCTGACTCACAATTTCTTACACTGCACGTGTGAAATCTTTCAAGAAAACTTGAAGAGGGGAAAGATCTACAGTATTTTGGATGATGTTTTCAATTGCTATGAAATTGGTAAAAAAAAAAAGAGTCGATCAGTTATTTGCTTCTGTTTCTGACTTTTAAAAACCTTTCTATTTTAAAACAGCAGGAAGAGATGGGTTGAACAAAAGGTAGTATCACTGAGAACAGAAAGAAGGTAACATTTGTAGAGCATTGTAGTTTTCCAGTTATCTTAATCATTTGATCTTGTGGCATCTCTGTGATGCAGGCTTTATCTATGACAAGAACAAAAGCTCTGAGGGCTACAGAGCCATTGAGACTTTATTGACTGTAATCATTGCCCTTTTTTCCTCTATTTTTTGCATTTTACCCTGTCATTTTTTTTTTAAAGGTTCATAGAGTTCAGGTTTTATTAAACTTAAAGCAACCTACAGGATGGGAAACTAGAACATGATTCCTGTTAAAATAACATGTTTGAGAAAATGTTTCTTTAGCTATCACTGTAATTAATCAAGCATGCAACAGACATTCTTTTATAAGATATCCAGTCCCTAACTTCCATAATGCCAGATCAAAGGTCTTAGCTAAGCAATATGTTTTATGAGTATCAGTGATTAAGCCTGCCTGCGTATGGCCAACCACAAGGACAGAGACCCCATACAGATACACACAGTCAGCTCAGACAAAGTAAGTCTTAATCACAGAGTAAGTCTTTGAGAGCAAAACTCCCAAGCTCAGAAAGCTAAAGAGTTCCAACAGCTCCTGCAGCAGAGACTAGGAAAAGTGTCAGTAGCCAGAAATATTAACTACAGGCTAAGTGGTAGTCATTTCCACTTCCTTCCAGAGCTCGGTTCAAATCCTGGCCTTACCACTCAGTGACTGTGTGACCTTGAGCTAACCACTTCAACTTCGCAGGGTCCTGTTTCCCTGTGTGTAAGTGGTGATACCAACACATCATCCCCGTGCACGGCTATGAGATGAAAAGATATCACACACACTGTACAGCACGTGGCATGCAGCAGACATTAAATAAATAGTAGCTGTTGTTTGGTAGCATTGTGATTATCCACAATCCTGGGTTTGCAATATCATCAGTGCTAAAATTTGAAACACATTTATTCTTTATATTCTAGCAAACTAGTTCCAAGTCTGGTTTTCAGATGCATTATCTAGTTTGGGCTTTAAAAAAAATCCCTGTAGATGTTCTGCTCTGCTTATCAAAGTTTCTCTTAATGCTTACCCAAGGGTAAGTAAATTACACAGGATTCTGTTCTGCGTGCTATTACTCTTCTCGAACTGCATTCCATGTGGTAGTGGGTCAACTCCTTTACTTCCTCTTTCCTCCTACCACATTCTATACCCAAAAAAGGTGCCAGTTAAATTTTAGCCCTCCTTTAAAAGTGAATTTCCATCTTTATTTTATTCTTTAAAATGGCTTAAAGTGGTTGCAAGTTCTTTTAGTGCCCTCTAGTCCCAATTCAGGCAACAAAACAGTCCCAGAAGAGAATGATTAGTGCTTTTGCCAGGGTCTCCTCCCACGGATGACTTTGTAATGAACTATGCATCCATAAAAGGTTGACTCTTTGATCTCCTGCTGCTTGTACAACACTGAAGAGCAAGGCATTCCAGGGCAAACCACACAAAGAGAGAGGAACACGGGTTATTTATGGTAGTCCACTGACCCTAAGTTTAGCCCAGCTCTTTAAAGATTCAAATACACACATCATATTGACTGCCAGCTCTGCTCCCTCGTGTTACGGCAGCGTCTAATGGGGCGGTAGCATAGGAATGTCTGATCCCTGGCTTCTCCCTGGGGTTAGAAAGGTAGCTGGTTTGGCAGAGACAGTCACAACAGTATTTATAGAGACAGCAGAAAATAGAATCCATATGCGTACAAAGGAAAGTCAGAGTAAATCACCGGGAGCTAAGAAGACTCCTGAACTCCCTTTCTGAGGCCTGTTTGGCTTCTGGCACAGACTAAATAGGACCTACCTACCAGATTTCTAGCTGCACAGAATCCAGCACCCACACGCCCTCCTTCATCTGATGGTGTTCTACTAACAGTGTCACTTTACAGAAGGAGGGGAAACAGCCTCTTTGGTTGTTTGAATTCAGAAGCTATTTTGCAAGCTTTCTACCATCACTCAGGGAACTTTTGCCATCGCTCAGTGAACTTCCTGTGTCAGAGCTAGCACAAACAGTCTAGCGTTGAGGAAGCTAAGTTCAATGCTTCCTGACAATGATTCTCTGACCATGATGGCTAAGGCCCTCCATCCCTCTGTGTGTGGCTGAGTGCTGATTTATACAGCTCACTAAACAAAGAACCAAGGTGAATGAAGATGGTATTGAGACAAGATCGATCATTTATCTATCTATCTATCTATCTATCTATCTATCTATCTATCTATCTATCTAATTCCCTACTTTCCTTTGGATCCAGTATCAAAATTTTTCATCTTGCAGTCAGAATGTTGAGGTCTGTATGAAAACTTTTGTAATGGGAGAAAATGCAAAATGTTAATAGCTTTTGTTAGCATAAAATATTGAACTAGTGGATTTACGAGCAGAATTTAGGCTGAATGAACACGCTAAAGTTGGGGATCGAGTCATCTCACCATTCCAGACACTTAAGGCCATTTAGGCTGATTTGGGCAAAGCAAAGGCATCTCAATGAAACCAGAAAATTAATTTTACTCCTTTTATGGGATCCTGACTTTGATCAAAATGATATAATTGGGCAGGCCCCAAAAGGACTCTTATTTCTGATTCATTCTATTCCCTCCACAGATGCAGACAAAGTCATCAGGTATCTACACAGTTCCCTATATCCTTTGCCAAAAAGTTCATGTTCTCTGAACATTTTCATATTCTTTAGTCATTACCATGGCTTTGAGCCAGAGTCTGAGCACAAAGACAGGCATATAAATGGACCTAATACATGGTCTGAAAAATAACACATAAACTACTAACCCTGTCTGCAAGACCAAAGGAAGAATGGCTAAAAAGTGAAGGAGCTGAATATCAGAATGAATACCTGTGGGAAGATTGCAGGGTTCAATTTGGACATTTTGTTCCACTGAGCTCAGAGAGGGAATGAACAGAAGCCAAGTTTTAGATAGGACTTTATCTAATAATTCATTTACTGCCAACATGATGGATGCTCATTTTATGATTTAATAAAAAGATAAACCTTACCTAAAAAGAAAGTAAGGAGGAGGAGGAGGACTCCAAGGAGAAGTAATGCAGTCTTTGAGGGGTGAGTCCCAGGGGCTCTGGCTGTGGTTCCGCTCTGTCTCCAGGACACAGTGCAATCAGCCACAAATTTAGGACCCCAAGATCTCCATCTGTAAAATACAAGTCATAATGGAATTGTTCCCACTGTAACTGCTAAATGAGTAATTAAAAACTCATGTGGTTAAAAAAGATGCAGGAAAAACAAAAGATGATATACAACCCAGCTCAGGATGCTTTGTAATTACACACAGGGCTTTACAGTTATCCAAAGTGTGAGTTCAAGTGAACTTCAGTTTTCCAGTATTTTCCCCAAAAACATATAATCGGACACTACGAAGGAAAGTAAACACACTGGACTAAGTCAACCACGAAAATAAGGGTTGGCTTAGGCAGTCAGGGGCGGAAGAAAATGAAGAGAGGCCAGCTGAGAATCAGAGAGGCTGAATTAAAAGCTGAAGCACTGCAAACTCGCCTCTCTGATCCCTTTGTTAGGGAGTGACGTGCAACTGCCGTGGCTATGTCGCTCCAAGAGCTGGTGCACAGAGATGCCTGGTTCCCTCAGCCATGCCAAACAAGACATGGGCATGGTCATGGCAGTAAGGATGGGTAGGAGACGCTGGACCACTGGTGAACATGAATTGCCCAACATAAAGATTTCTGTCTAAATAGAATTTCTGAAGCCTGAAGATTTCAAAACTGTGGACGAGGCTGAGAGGCACCTCTTCTGTGGAGCAAGGTTGTGGGATTTTTGAGGAGACCCAGGAAAATGGACTTGACATTGCAACCCTCCCCTGCACTTGGTAGATTTCTATGCTGTGGGAAGCTATGGTGATTTAGTTGATGCTAGAAAACTGGGTGCTCACAGAATAAGGCAACTGGTTACAATGGTATTTTTCCCAATAGAAATTTGTTCCTATAAACTCCTCTTAGGATCCTGAGAAACATATTTTAAGGAGAAAGAAAATGATGGATTAATGTATGGAAAAAGGTCATCGAACACACTTATAATATGTCACAAACACATTATTGAGTTTTGACCATCATTTAGTAGCCAGGTTATTAAAATGTGAACTATGTCGTCATTAAAATATATTGCAAACATTTTGTTGGGTTTCCACCCTGAAATGCCCATGCTATTAAACTTTTAAAATATTGGCTATGTCCATACAATTTAAATTACTTATTGTGCTGAGTTCAATTAGTTATGAACTAATTAACTTAAAGTTTCTTTTTCAAGCTCTTTTGGGCACTAAAGTGGTCCACTGGAATGGTATAACCCAGAGAAATGAGCGGCCTAGATGTCAGGTGAGGTCTGGGTTTCTGGGGAAGCCATTTCATCTCTGGGCTGTTTCTTTACCAACAATACAAAGCTGTAAGTTCTTGATGGGAAGAGAATACTGTCCCAGCTCTGCTAATCTGTATTAGAGGTTCTAGTGTTGATTCTGTGACCACTTCATCACAAAACTTTGTACAAATTCTTACCTACTCTAAGTTCTTCTTTTGTTTAATACTTAGGACTTCACTCACCACACTAAGTTCCACTGGCCACTGAATGACATCAAAACTGTGAAGTATTGAAAACTGAAAATCACTATAATATGCCAGCTACCTGGCACTTTAACAAGGCACCATACTAAGTCTATTGCTATCGCTTTTAATAACAACAAATTTCTAGAAAGGTAGAAGTGATCTCACACATTACTATGAAGGAAAGCGACTTTCTAGATGTAAAATAATATTTCTGGTGAGTAGTAGACTCAGGATTTGAACCCAGGTCAATCTGACTTCAAAGTCTGGGGATCCTTCCACTTACATAAATCAGTGACCAGGTCAAGGAGTGATTATTTTGCCCAATAACATAAACATAGCTGTTTGATTGCTTCAAATTATTATTGGAATAATGGTAATAATAATCAATTGCCTGAATGTCTCTGTAGTGAAGTTCTCTAGGGTCAAATCTGGTGAATTTGAATTAACTAAGGGAGGTAATTGAAAAATATATATGAATAATAAAGACAATAACTAGCTCACACTGAGTGCCAAGCATTGCTCCCCATACATTATCTCATGCTATCCTCAGGATAGCCCTACCAGCTGGGCATTGTTAGCCTGATCTTGCAGATGAACAAGTTGATGCTCTTAAAGGTTAGATACACTGTCCAAAATCACACTGTAAGTGGCAGAATCTGATTCCCAAGTCCCGGTCAGCCTAACTCCATAGCCCATTCTCTCCATGGCTACTCTCTTTCTGTGCATGTAATAGTTTTCAATTCTATGTGAATAAGTTTACTGTTTGGGACAAAAAGTTCTAAGCTGCTTCCACCATCCCTCTCTGTTCCTTGAGTCCCGTTGTGCAGCCTCCCCACTTTGGTCCTTCAGGACACCAAACAAGGCTTCTGGTCACCCCTGGTTCCGCAGCTCACAGCCCTGCCTTCCCACTGGATTGGCCCAGTTCTATCCCTGTTCCAGACATTTGTATTCATCTTTGCTGCTCTTCTTCCCTCAAATCTTTGCCTCAATGACTACAGCTTTGCTCTCTTCTTTCCCCTTTCTGAAGGTGAGAGAGAAGAAAAGAGCACTCCGAGAAAGTTAACTATAAGAAGGCAGACAAATTGTGTATGCACAGTGTGGGTACTGCAACAGGACATGAAAATACATCTTGAATTATTTGCTGGTCACTGGGTCTTGTTGAGAAGTAATTAGCAATAATAATCCATTGCTTGGATCTCTCTGTAGTAAGCAAACTTCTCTAAAACTAATCTGGAGAATTCAGACTAATTGGGGGAGGTAATTGAAAAGTGTATTAGAATATAGTTCCAAATATAGTTTTATTATTCTTACACAAAGAGTAATTCCAGTTATACTACTAAAAATGGCCAAGTAGAAATTCTTAATGGATTTTGTCACAATGAATGAATAAGAACATTTGCGATCGTCTGTGGTTGTTTAAAAAAAAAAAGATGAGTATATCAACACACTTGGCTTAACCTGAAAAATCTTGTCTTTGAACAAAATAGAAAGGCCTCAGCCTGGTGCAGTGGCTCATGCCTGTAATCTCAGCACTTTGGGAGGCCGAGGCGGGTGGATCATGAGGTCAGGAGTTCGAGACCAGCTTGACCAACATAGTGAACCTCTGTCTCTACTAAAATACAAGAATTAGCCAGGCGTGGTGGGGTGTGCCTGTAATCCCAGTTACTCAGGAGGCTGAGGCAGGAGAATTGCTTGAATTCCGGAGGCGGAGTTGCAGTGAGCTGAGATTGCACCACTGCCCTCCAGCCTGGGCAATAGATTGAGACTCCATCTCAAAAGAAAAACTAAATAAAAATAAAAATATAAATATAAATAATAAAATAATTTAAAAGCCTCTGAAATATTTTGGATATTGCTACCCAGTTTGCAAGATTTTGGATGAGAGGATTTATTTAGGAAATATAAATTTCAAATCAATTGAACTCCAAATTATTTAAAAATTAAAATACTTTGGAAATAATAGTAATAAGAATAGGAAACCCACCGAGTCTGAATGAACAAAATTTTCCTGTTTGACTACTGCAAATTACTCCAGTAACAGAATTAGCAAAAACATTCTGTGATTCAAAATGACATGTGAAATCATCAGCGTTATCCTGTGCAGCACAGTATTTGTGAGAAAAGCAATTGTGAAACCCGCCTATTTTTGCAACGGACTTTCTTTCACTGGTCCCTTGGCAACCGGTCAGATTTTCTCATTTGAGAAATTTAACCTGGTGCGATACAATAGATAGAAATGCAAGAAAGTAAGGTGCAATTTCAGCAAATGTGAAACAGTTGATGATATTCAGAGTTGAAGAAATACTATTTGAAGGACATGATTAGACAATTCTCAAAAGAAGATATACAAATGGCCAAAATCATTTTAAAAAATGCTCAACATCACTAATTATCAGGGAAATGCAAACTAAAATCACAATGAAATACCACCTTACTCCTGCAAGAATGGCTATAATTAAGAAATAAAAAAATAATAGAAGTTGGTGTGGATGTGGTAAAAGGGAACATTTTTACACTGCTGGTGGCAATGTAAACTAGTACAACCACTATGGAAAATGGTGTGTAGATTCCCTGAAGTACTAAAAGTAGATCTACCATTCAGTCCAGCAATCCTACTACTAGGTATCTAGCAAAAACGAAAAAAGACAGTTGCGGATACATGTTTATAGCAGCACAATTCACAACTGCAAAGATGTGGAACCAACCAAAGTGCCCATCAACTAGTGAGTGGATTAAGAAAATGTGGTGTATATACACCATGGAATACTATTCAGCCATAAACAAGAACAAAATAATGGCATTTGCAGCAACCTAGATGGGGTTGGAGACCATTATTCTAAGTAAAGTAACTCAGAAATGGAAAAACAAATAGCATATGCTCTCACTTATAACTTGGGGGCTAAGTTATGAGGATGCAAAGGCATAAGAATGATATAATGAACTTTGGGGACTCGGGAAAGACTGTGAGGGGGATGAGGGATAAAAGATTACACAATGGGTACAGTGTTCACTGCTTGAGTGACAGGTGTGACAAAATCTCAGAAATCACCACTAACAAACTTATCTATGTAACCAAAGACTGCCTGTACCCCTGAAACTATTGAGATAAAATTGAAAAATACTATCTGAAGGACATAAAAGAGAGGGTTTTGGGTTAATTTTGTCCTTATTAAACAATGCATTTAATTGCTAGTTATTGCTGGTTTAATGTGAAGAAGGGTTGGATCTGAAGTTAGATGGAGCAGAGGTCCCCATCAGAACTTCTTTGGGTGGGCCCACTGGGAGTCTGAACTATGTTCTCTTTTAACTCCAGGCTGTTGTTTATGACTCCCTCTGTCTGGAATGTCCAGTATCTGCCTGAAAAATCATCTACACAGCCTGCAAGATACCAGGGCAGCACCCTTTCTTCTGTGAAAACCATAGCAAACTCCTCCTTGCTAAAGTACAGCATGAAGTAGTGACTAAGAGCGTACACCCCGGATGAGATGCCAGGGTGTGAGTTTAGACATTCTCCTCGCTTAGGTCAACTTCTGTTTCTTACAGTCAAGGACTTTCTCTGGTACAAACACAGCCTCCACCCTATTCTTTCAAATCTTCCTATTCAACTCACCACTTTCTGTATCAGTTAACCTCTCAAGATTCCGTTTCCTCATCGTAAAAATGGGAATTATAATGATGGTGATAAACATACACACATGCCATTTAATTATCTTAATAAACATCTGTGAACCATATAGAGATTATCTGGTCTTTATCTAAAACTCCAGGCAACAGAGGCCACAGGGTCAGTGAGTTCTCCGTCTCCTATCCCAGGTTCCGATTCTTGCAATGAGGCAGCCTCCCTGGGCCAAACACACAGGTTTCACCCTGTTCTTCTGAATCTTCCTAATTCAAATAAACCAACAGACTAAACAACGCAACCACTACAAATATACATACAACCATGCAACCCACTTTATTTGCATTCTCATGTTAAAAGTCAATGCAGTTGTTTTCTTATAAATTGTTTAACAGTGTGCAGAAGAAAAGCAGAAAAAAACTATATATGGCTATTTTTAGTGATCGTTATTATCAGAAATAATAATAGAAAGCTATCCCAATGATAGAAATCTAGTCTGCATATTTGAATACATACCTAAATATACTGTCTGTTGTGCTGTAATTTTTACAATGCCTTCTTTCTCCCTTGAAATATTTCTAAATAAAGAACCATAGTCAAACATTAAATCTGGGATGCACACTCAGCTTTGAATTGTTTTTAAATCAGTAACCATGCTCAATTAGAACCATGCTTATGCTTTTGCTCACAGAATCAAAGTATTTTCAGTGCAATGCAAAGGCCCTCTGCTTATGAGGATTCTCTGCTGAGCCATGTAATCAGTGAGACCTTTTGTAAGTGCCCAGTTCCCCCAGCTGATTCTCCTTGCTTTTCAGAATGAAGTTCAGAATAGAGTGTCATGGAAATGGAACTGGCCTTTTTAACTGTATCAAACATGGTGGAAAGATTGGTGAACCTGAGAAAACACCAGAAGATTTATCCAAGTACACAGCTTCCTCTGGCTGTCGCCCCCTGTGCCTTGTCTGCCAAGTGGGGAATTACCCCAGGTCGGGAACTGCTTGTCCTCCATTGGTCTCCCATGTATTCAAATTAGCATTGAGAGCAGGGGAGAGGCAGGAAAGAGAAACTGGGTCCTGTAAGTTGGTTCTCTGGGAGGAAATGCGTGGCCACTGATGCCTGAAGATCTGGATGCAGACCCATCTCTTGGAGTTCTTTTCTGCCTTGAGGTTTGATTTTATTGAGTTAAAATCTTTACAATGAAGATATTTCAGGATGGGGACAGACTGCAAAGTACATAAACGTCAGGAAGGAGATCACCAAGAAATAGAGGCACCAGGAAAAGGATATTTGTTTGAAGACTTTGCTAAGGTGAAGTCTTTTTTTTTCCTTTTTCTTCTTCTTTTTAAAAATATAAATGAATTTACTCATGTTTGAAAGCAAGGGAAAAAGAGCCAGAAGGACGGTAAAACTGAAAATAGCTGAGAGGACATTCCTGCCTTTCTGGGGAGGTGGCATAAATGGGATCCAGAGAACAGGCAGATAGATTGGTTTTAGAAAGAAAAAAGAAAGAAGGAAAGAAAGAAAGAAAAGAAAGGGAGGAAGGAAGGGAGGGAGGGAGAGAGAGAAGGAAGGGAGGGAGGGAGGGAGGGAGGGGGAGAGAGAGAGAAGGAAGGAAGGAAGGAAAAGAAAATAGAAAAGAAAAGAAAAGAGAAAGAAAGAAAGAAAGTCAGGCAGTCAAACAAGTCCCCTTCTCCACATCTCCTGGCTTCAGGGAGCCATGAACAAAAACAGTCAACGTCCCCTGGAGAAATCACTCCAGGTGTGGACATGGCTGTGCCCATCTTCCAACCTCCACCATTCCCTACACCTCCCATAGAACTGAGTTGACACTGGGAGGGAGAAACAGGTAAGAAAAGGAAACCAAGATCCAGAGAAAGGTTCTCTGAAAGAATATACAGGGCTGCTGATGCCTGAAGTCTTTAATTCCCTCCATGGATAGAAGGCCACCAAAATACTGTCAGACAATCAAAGGCCCAGGTCTGTTACATCTCTCTATCTAGAATTAGATGTAAAGTGTATGTTTGAATTCCAAGGAATAAAATGACTTGTCATGGTAGAGAGGGTTTCACATAGAAAATATTATCCTGAAGCTTTCCAGCTTGAGCTTCTTCCTATAGCTACCTACCACAAATTACTTTTGCAATAAAAATAAGCTCCCAGAACAAACTAATTACATGGGAGAACAACTTACATTTCACTGCAGTTTCCACAATATATATTTTCTCATCAAATATGAGGTAGCCAAAGTAATTATGAAAAATGATTAGCAAAGCTCTTTATTGAATACAGACTCAAGCAATTTAAAAAAGTAAAGCATTTCTTTTCAACGTGGCTTTAAATTCTATTTTCCTTTAAGCAGTAATCAATTTTCCCTTCAAGGATACCTTTTTGGGGGACATGTGGTAATCTGGGATAATGTAACCCTTCTCCTGAAAAGAATACTAAGTTCTTTTAACCTCCTTTCACGGTAGAACTTTCTGCAAGTTGGTAGGGATCATGAAATGTGGCTCCTTCTTCTTTAAAAAACACCAAAAGCACAAACTGTTGGAATCCCAGTACAGATCATTCGTAGGAGAGACTTGGGAATCACCTTTGAAAAAGGTTAGACCATGAAGCTGTGCTGTTTTTCAATTCTCAAGTCACCCTGGGCTTCTAAGAAGTATCAGTGAGTTTTGAAGGTATTGTATCTCCTCTTTATGGCTTTACCTTTTAAAATACCAGGGCTGCTCAGGAATAAAAAAGAATAAAACCCATGTGACTGAAATCACATTTTCCCCTGTGAGCTAGTTAAGTTTTGTTGGAAATTCTATAACATAAGCATAAACTAGCATCTCTCTTCATTCTTTCGAACTGTGGGAATTCAGGCTTATGGAAAAATCTACAAAAAACAACAATAAAGATCAAAGTTAAAGTTCATTTTTACAAAAGTCTGCTTTTTAATATATTACAATTTTATAATTTTATACATAAATTGAGGTATGAATGGATGAGTATTAGTTCCTATTATTTCATGGTTGTTTTATGACTTAAGATCTTCACGGAAAATGCAGTTTTCAAGCGCTTCAGTATGGCAATTAGCATTTTCAAGTGAACCAGTGGACTTTTTTTCTTACCATTCCTTCAGCAAACATTTACCATAGGTCTAGAGTGTGCCACGCACTGTGCCAGGTGTTGGGTACACAGTAAAAAAGAAAATAGCTGCCTGGCTCCTTCTTTTGTGTTTGTTGTGTAGAGAAGAAAAATCCACCTCCAGGAATTACCAGCCCAGTGCTCTCCTTTCCACATGGAGAAACTGTCTCCTTCCTATACCATAAATCCATTTTGCTCTTATGGTCCCCAAATGCTACACCTTCCCCATCAATCCGAGGCAAGAAGGGACAGAAGCATGACAATAACTTGATTTTAATCGTTCCTGCTTCCTGAACAGCATAAAGGCAAGATCCTTTCTGAATACCTTTGAAATGACTGCATTTGCTTTGTTTAAGGGCAAGAAGGGCTGAATGGTGCTCATGGTGGTTCTCGGCATATTCAGAGGCTAGAAACGGGCAAAAAAGGGAGGCAGGGGAGTTGCTTCTCTATGAAACAAGACACAGGCCTCTTTGCTATGGGCTAGCACCAGCATTTCAATCCCAGTTTGAATCTGCAAAGCGTGTTTTCATCACCTGTGACATTCATCACGGCAGCCCGGTGAGATGGACCATTTCATGACTTCCATTTCACTCAGGAGAAATAAGAAACAAGAGGCGAAGTGACTTTCCCAAAGTCAATCATAGACTGGGGACCAGGATTCAGAGTTTGCAAATCCCCGTCCTGTGCTGAGCGTGTTCAACCATACGTTTAACCTTGCCAAAAAATAAAGGTGCTATTTTTGCTGTTTAACTAATTAGAATCAAGACACATCAGGCAGGCAAGCAGCACCTGGTTCATAACACAGTGGCGTTACTTTATTGCTGTTTCAATCTAAAAACATAACGTGCTTCCAAACTTCTCAACGCTTTCATGACAGTCCCTGGATTGCCACTTCTACCTGTCTCTAGTCTCACGTATCTTACATTTGCAAAATTGCCCTGAGAAAATATTACTTGGGAAATTATGAAAACTCCAGTAGAAAAGAAAAAAAAATGCTCTCTTAATGAGGAAGCCATTTACCCTAATTTTGTTATATATAGACACCACACATGCACGCACGCATGCACACAGTAGGCCATAATCGGCTGTAATGGAATTGATAAAGAAGAAAATTTGCTTGAGGGGTTTTTACCCCAAATCCTGCAATGATGAGTATGTCAAGTTTCCTGAGCAGTGGTTTTTCCAGAAAGGATTCTATCATATTTCTTTTTCCCATTTACCAATTTGATCAGTTTTTTTTTTTTTTTTTTTTCCCTAAAAGCTAAGAGCAGCATTCTAAGTACTCCAGAGCATAGGGGACTTGCTCTTCTGTTATTCTGTAGGATTTTCCAGGGACCGTGATCTCCCCAATGACCAGAGCCACCCCTGCACCCCTAGTTCGCAGGGCAATGCTTGGCATATGGCAATTGCTAAAACAAAATGAATCTGAGTGTGAATCTGTTCTCTAGTATTACCATGCTGCTCTTGTGTTCTTTTAAATTTTAATAACATGGATTGGAGGCAACACTTTAAAAGACACGGAAAAGCAAGTTTTGTTTTTTTCTTATTTTACAGCTCAGGGCAAGGGTATTACATAACTGCAAATAATGCATTCATATTTCAGATCTTGAAACCAGTGAAAAACAGCCATTTCAGACAAGAAAATAAATAATGACATGCTTCCAGTAAAACTGAATCCTGCATCGGTGATGAAGAGAAAATCCAACCTACGCTTAACAATACTTCCAGATTTACTAGAAATTTCTACAGTTTTAAAGTCTGAAATGTTGCCTTAGGGTTTTAACGAAGCTCAGGTGTGAGGACAGAAAAGGTAGTGTGGTTTGGATTTGACTTTGGTCAAGACCGAAGTGGTTTGTGGGCACAGCTTCATACTGCCCCCTGGTGGGGTGACGGCTGAACTATGCTCAGAAACCTTCCATCAACCTTAGGGTCAATCCCAGGCACGATCTTGGTTTTCACAGAACACCTTCAAGAAAGGCTACTGAGTTTAAAGTTAAAATCCTCCTTGATTTTCTGTCTCTTTTCTCCAACTTGACCTGGTTATAGAAAGAAAGGGCAACTGCTCAAAAGGGGATGTTAGGACTCCATCCGGAGAACCCAACGACCACGAAAGTCCCATGGATAAGGTGGTGTTGGG